>WNYA01004068.1:0-20859 GCA_019512145.1 Engystomops pustulosus | reverse complement strand
TTGAGAACTGGCGTCCCATAGCGCTTCTCAATACGGACAGAAAGGTTTTGGCAAAGGTGCTGTTTAATCGGCTGGTGCAGTTTGCGCCCCGGCTCCTTTCGGGGACCCAGTACTGCTCTGTTCCAGGCCGCAGTACATTTAGTGCTGTGCTCTGTGTTCGGGAGGCAGTGGAGCAGGGCCGGGCTGGTAACTGGAAGGGGTACTTGCTGTCCTTGGATCAGGCAAAAGCGTTTGATCGGGTTAACCACGAGTACCTCTGGTCTGTCCTTCTGAGGTATGGCCTGCCGGGGGAGTTTGTCGATTGGCTGAAAGTTTTGTACGCAGGGGCAGAGAGTTTCCCGCTTGTGAACGGTTGGATTGGCCGCTATTTTGAGGTCGGGTCTGGTGTTCGCCAGGGTTGTCCTCTGAGCCCACTTTTATACGTGTTCGCGATTGACCCATTCCTTAGGAGGGTTGATCGTGGGCCGTTGGTGGGAGTCGGGATGGACCAGGCGGCACCGGAAGCCACTTTAAGGGTGGTAGCGTATGCCGATGATGTCACCGTTTTTGTGTCCTCGAGAGGGGAGGCGCAATGGGTGATGTCAGAGGTTGACCGCTACTCAGAGGCTTCTGGGTCCAAGATCAACCGGGATAAGTGTCAGAGTCTCTGGCTGGGAGAGGGGGATCCAGGCTTTGATCTCCCAGACACTCTTCCAGGGCCCCAAGACTCTGCCAAAGTTCTAGGCATCGAATTTGGCCATGGGGATTACCCCATGCAAAACTGGGACGGCAGGCTTAAGATCGCCGCCCAGAAGGTGGACCAGTGGATGGGTTGGTCTTTGACCCTCAGGGAAAGGGTTTACCTGATCAAAACTTACCTGCTCCCGCTGCTGATTTATCTGGGCAGTGTGTGCATGTTGCCAGAACCCCTCTGGACTCGAGTGTACAGTCTGTTCTTCCAGCTGTTATGGGGGAATAGGCTACACCTAATCAAGAGGGAGGTTACTTACCGCATGAGGAGACAAGGAGGGTTGTGTATGGTCAGCCCTGTGGTGTTCCTAGTGAATACCTTTCTTAAGATCAATGTAGCAAACCTCTGGAAAGAGAGGGCTCCTCCGTGGGTATACTCCTGTAGGGGATGGTTTCGGCCTTTCTTCCAGGAATGGGAGACAGGAGGACAAGTGAAGGATCTCCGTACACCTCATGGGCATCTTCCGGCTTACGCTACCCCGGTTCTGAAGGTGATTCGCCGGTGGGGTCTGGGAATGTGGGAGATCAGGACCATGTCGAGGAAACTCCTTGACAAGAGGGTTCTGTTGACCCATTTCCAGAAGCCTCTGGCCCTCAGGGATTGCCCAAGTCGGGATCTGGGGGTGGGTTTAGGTCTTTTGAATTCTATCCGGATCCCCTTGAAGTTTTGGGACGTGTCTTGGCGCTGCTTCCATGGAAAGCTGTGTGTGAGGGACAATCTGAAGTGTAGGAGCTCTGAGGAAAGGGGTTGTCCCCGGGAGGAGTGAGGTGGCCTGCTGGAGAGCATGGACCACTTCCTGCTTCAGTGCCTCTTTAACACAGAGGTGTACAACCGGGTGGGCGCTTCCATCCATTGGCCCGGGTTGGCGGTCTCTCCTATGCGGAGTGGGCCTATGGAGCATTCAGGGGCCTGGGTGGCCGGGACCGCTGCACGTTATTCCTAGTCAGTCTAGTGGTCAGGTACCACACGTGGAACGCACGGTATTCAGTATCGACGCAGCGTAAAATCCTCCCGGTGGATGAGGTGGTTGGGAACATTCTGGGTGACCTGGTGAAGGTGCGCTCTCTGGAGTATGAGAGGCTGGGCACGGGGAGGGCCTCTCTCCTTTGGAGGGGGTTCTCCTTTAGTGTCCCTTAGTCTGTCCTCTCCTCTCCTGGTGTTGGGCTGAAGCTGCACAGTAGATTTTTGTTTTGTGTTCTGAAGTTATAGTGATGTGGGGCTTGCAGGCGCCGAACCTGGGCTTTATGTGGTTTGTATTTGTTATATGTTGATTTGTTTAATGTGTTTGTATCTTGTGTACAGTGTGTATTTATTTATAGTTATATGTAGTTATAGTTATTGTGTATATAGTTTGGTTGGTTTTGGGGGTTGGTGTTAGGGTGTTAGGTTGGGAGGGGGGTGGACGGGATTTGGACTATACAATCCTGGGCACTGGTCTGGACTATATAGCGCAAACTTTGGACGTTAGACCAGTGTCTGGGTGGGAGGGTGGTGGGCGTGGGATTTAGTTATATTTAATGTTTTTATTTCCTGTTTTATGTCTTTTTTTTTTTTTGCTTTTATTCTTTAGTTATTTATGGGGGAAAAAAAATTATAAAAAATTATAAAAAAAAATAAACAATTTAGGTGGTGGGATTGGGTGAAGGTTTTGTTTTATAATGCTGATTGTGTGGTGTGTGTGTGGCTGGGCCAGGAGATTTTCGTAAGTCTCTTTTAGTTTGTATTATTGTTTTGTTATTATTATTGTTTTATTTTGCCAGAAGTTATGGCTTGATTTATGTTTATGATTGTAAGATTTACAGGATGTAACTCAGGATTAATACAGGATAAGTAATTATTTTTTATTTCAGATTATTTGTTATAATCTCACATGTTGTGTCTTTGCAGGTCACCGGTATATTGGGTTATAGTGCAGCAATGGTTTTCTACGTTTATATATTTGCTTTCCTCTTTCGGAATAGTAAGACCCATTATGACAGCTGGTCCTTATTCTTTGTAATAGTAAGTAATCCTCCGTTATGTGAATATGTCATGTAGGAGACTGTGGAGGGGGACGTCCTGCTCTGGGGGGTCTGGAGTGTACACCCAATTGTATAAGAAGGGTGCACTCAGACTGTTGGGGTCCATAGTTTTTACTCGGGTACAAAGGGGTTAATTATGCACTTTAGGAAGGGGGTGGGATGTTCAATTTTCCCATGATGCAGCGTTTTCCCCTTCCTCTCCCAGCAGTCACTTGAGGGCAGTGATGGCTAACCTATGGCACTGGTGCCAGAGGTGGCACTCGGAGCCCTTTCTGTGGGCACTCAGGTCATCACCAGAGATGACTCCAGGTATCTTCCTGCAGTCTCAGACAGCCCAGGACTTGCTGTGCACAGAGGTATTTTAAAGGGACAGCTGTACCTGGGACTATTTTCTGCTTTATTGGTGTCCTCAGGTGCTGCTATCAATGAAAACTGTGACAGAAGGGAGTATAAATCACAAATTAAATTTCTGTGTTGGCACTTTGCGATAAATAAGTGGGTCTTGGCTGTAGGTTGGGCACTCGGTCTCTAAAGGGTTTGCCATCTCTGGTATAGGGTATAAAAGGGGGATGTGGTCTAGGGTTAGGCCTCTTTGAACTTCACCTCAAGCTTGGCATAGCTGTGAGCAGAATTGGAGACTGTTTTCCTGGGGCGCTTCCCTGCCAGGTATCATGGGCGATCCCCTCATCGCGGCCCTGCGGGACCGAGTTATGAGAGAGGGTGTAGGCTGGCTTTCCCAGGTAGTGTCCCCTGAGGCATCTGCCCCTGTGGCGGTTATGCCCCCGCCTGAACCCCTTCGGGCCGACTCGGTGGTCCGCGCGCGGCCGCCGTCGCGCTTGAGCCCGTCCCCTCCCTCTACTCCCGCATCTCACTTACCCAGGTCCGTGGCGGGGGTTCGCGATCGCAATCCGCAGTCTTCTCCGCTCTTGGCTCCGCCCTTGATGACGTCACTTCCGCCCGGGCCATCCGCACTTCCGGTTCCTCCCATTCAGCCGCCATTTCACGAGATGGGCATGCGGGCGAGCTCTCCTGCCTCTTCGGAGGAATTCCGCGGCGCAGCCGGAACGAGTAGCGGTGCCCGATCCACCGCAGGCACCTTTGCCGCCCCCGCAGCCACCTGCCCCCACCCCCACGGGTGCGGGGTCCGGGCATTCACCGGCAGCAGCATTAGTCCCTCCTTTGCCTCCAGTGGCGGCCGCTGTTGTTATGGGACCCCCAGTCAGCGTGGACAGGGTCCGCAGCGCCCGCTATAGATCAAGTAGGTCCCGCTCTAGCTCGCTGGCCCGGGAGGATCGCAGGCGGCAACGCCGCGACTCCGCGGGGCGTTATTATACTGACAGGAGCAGATATTCCAGATCCTCCCGCCAGTCACGGCGGTCCAGATCCTCCAGATGGCGATCCCCGTCATCTTCAGACATGTCATCCAGCGAATTCGAGGTGCCTGGGTCCCGTGGCCGGGAGCGGCCGCGACGGGACCGCAGGGGGTCTTCCAGGGTCCAGAGTGTGGATCAGAATCTGGTCTTACCTGCAGCCCCATCTCCGTCCGCCAGCGCTCCAGCGGCAGCTTCAGGATCTGGTGAGTTTTAGTTCACTGGGGCTTGGGGGGGGTGATGGGGGTCAGCCTGGGGGTGGGGGCGGAGATATTGCAGTCAATAAAATCGCTGTTGGATAGGTTCCCCCCCTCTGGCCCTGTGTCCGCCCCCTCTGTTGCCTCTGCACCCCAGCCGGCAGGGGTGCACAAGGATTCAGTGTTTTGTGCAGTCAGTCCTCCGGGTTCGCATTTAGATCAAGAGGTAAAAGAGAAGATTTGGGCAAATGCATATTTGGACATTTGGACCATAGTTACGGCAGATCAGCGCACCGTAGATAGAGAGAGGAGGGTTTGGTCCGAGAAGCCTCAGGAACGTAAGCCCAGAGTTGCGAAAACCATAAATAATTGGTTGCAAGCTTTTATGGTGCTCGGCTGGGTGATGGGTGAGAAGCATCCGGAGCGCTGTGCCGAGCTTTTTACATATATGAACGTGATCTATACGTCGTATAAGACACACGGGGGTGCAGCGTGGTGTCGCTACAGTGAGGATTTTCGTAGACACTTAGCATTAAATCCGGAGATAGGATGGGGGGTAAAAGCAGCGGACGTGTGGCTGCGCCTTATGGTTTCCCCAAAAAACCCAACGGCCACTTCCGCATCCGCAAATTCAGCGGCCGGGGGAGTGGCCGTTCATAGACCCGGAGCCTGTTGGCTCTTCAACGAAGGCCATTGTAAATTTTTCGGCTTGTGTAAGTACAAGCACGAATGTTCCTCCTGCGGCGGTTCGCACGCCGCCTCATGGTGCACTCGACCCACCGTTAAATCGGGTAGAACGGTTACACACGGTCAAGAACAAAAGGACCCCGGAGAGCGTAGCAGCGATGGAGCCTTGGCTAGACAGGTACCCCAATAAGTCAGATGCGGCCACCCTGCGCGGGGGTTTCACGTTTGGTTTTTTTTTATCCCCTTTTCCTTGGAGAGGTCTGGGTTTTTCGCGGATAATTTGAAGTCTGCCCGTGAATTTCCCGAAGTTCTCAGGGATGAGGTGTATAAGCAAGTTGTTTTGGGGCGCATAGTTGGCCCATTTTCCTCCCCCCCCCCTTTTCTAACTTTTGGGTGTCCCCACTGGGGGTGGTGCCAAAGAAGGAACCGGGTAAGTATCGCCTGATACATCACTTGTCGTTCCCAAAGGGCTCCTCTGTGAACGATGGTATCCTTCCAGAGGAGTCCTCGTGATATATGCGTCATTTGATAGGGTCGTCGCGCTATTGCGCATTGCCGGCCCAGGGGCTTTGATGGCTAAATCCGACATCGAGTCAGCATTTCGCCTGTTGCCAGTTCACCCTGACTACTACCATCTGTTGGGGTGCTGTGTTGACGGTCAATATTACTATGACACATGCCTACCCATGGGGTGTTCAATTTCCTGCCGTTATTTCAAGATGTTCCTTTCTCGAGTGGGTAGTGTGTCAGGAGTCGGGTCATCGTTCTGTTACCCACTACATTGACGATTTTCTTTTCATTGGCCCTGCGGACAGCCCATTGTGTTCCTTTTTGTTATCCACTGTTCGTTTCCTCATGCAGCTTTTCGGGGTCCCCCTGTCGGAGGAGAAGACGGAGGGTCCTAGCCAGGTTATCACTTTTCTCAAAATAGAGCTCGATTCCGTGGCTCGAACGCCTGCTGTCCGTGGTAGATGGGTTGTGTTCAGTACTCAGGGTGACGCTTTGGCAGGTCCAATCTCTGCTCGGAATGCTTGTCTTTGCGTGCAGGATAATGCCCATGGGGCGGGTTTTTTCCCGCCGCTTGTCTCTTGCCACAAGAGGCGCGACTAGGCCTGATCATCACATTCGGATCACTCGTTCTCTCCGTGAGGACTTGACGGTGTGGCGGCGCTTCCTTCTGACCTACAATGGTCAGACCTGTTGGCTGTCACCCTCGGTTCCCAATTCTGAGCTGTCACTGTACACAGATTTGGCCGGTTCGACGGGTTTAGGGGCGGTTTTCGGCACCGATTGGTGTGCCGCTCCGTGCCCGTTTGGGTGGCAGGAATCTGGTCTGTGCAGGAACCTGACTCTCCTGGAGCTGTTTCCCATTGTAGTTGCTATTGAGATTTGGGGACCGGAGATGGCAAATCGGAGTATATGTTTCTGGACAGATAATTCTTCTGTTGTTTATTGTATTAACAAGTTATCTTCTTCCTCTCTACCAGTGCTATCTCTCCTTCGTCACCTGGTGCTACGTTGCTTGCAATACAATATCATGTTCAGGTCCCGTCATGTCCCGGGTGTTTTGAATTCTGTTGCTGACTCTTTATCTCGGTTTCATTGGCAGGAATTCCGGTCCCTGCTGCCTTCGTCCCTCCCGGAGGGGCGGGGGCGTCCGTCCCTGCTGTGGGACTTGATCCAGGTTTGATGTCCTTGGTGAGGGCTTCATTGGCCCCGGCAACGTGGCAGCAATATGGTAAGGCGTGGGTAACCTGGCTGGCCATAGCGGGGGAGAGACCGGTGTTCACTAGTGAGTCGGATCGCCTTGATGTCACGTGCCAATACCTGTCCGTTCTGTGGGACAGTCAGGTGTCTGGCTCTGTGGCACAGAGGCGCCTTGCTGGCATTTCGTTCCATTTCCAATTGCTGGGATGGGCGGATGTCACCAAGGCTTTCATAGTCCGTCAAATACTGAAGGGTTGGAAACGGGAGGGAGTGTCTGACGTATGCCGCCAACCGGTATCTTTTACTTTGCTCTGCTCCCTAGTCCAGGCGTGTGCGGTGGTATGCTCTTCAGAGCATGAGTCGTTACTTTTTTCCTTGGCGTTTAGTTTTTCCTTTTTCGGTGCCTTCCGCATTGGGGAGCTAGTACCCCTTTCCTCCTCTCGCCCGGCCGGCCTTCTGAGAAGGGATGTGGTACTGGGTCCTGAGGTGGTCCGCATAAGAGTGCGCAAATCTAAGACAGATGTTTATGGGAGGAGAGCTTGGGTTCGGTTGCAGGCAGTATCTGGCCCCGCTTGCCCTTCTGCGCTTGCCTCGCGTTTTTTGGCGCTCCCTATAGCAGCCGAGCATTTGCTGGTTCATGAGGACTGTTCCCCGCTTACGCGTTTCCAATTTTCCTCAGTTTTTAAGAAATACCTTGAGGTCTCGGGCATGATCCCTTCGGAGTATGGCACGCACTCGTTCCACATTGGCGCAGTTACGGAAGCGGCCAGGGCAGGCCTTCCCGATTCGGAGGTGATGCGCATAGGGAGGTGGCGCTCCGCTTGTTTTTCTAGGTACATCAGGCTGGACATGTTACAGGCCGGACCTGTTACAGATGCCGTCTGTTTGGTTATTAGGTCATTCCTATGTTTTCTGGGCAGCGCAAAGAGCAGAAATACGGCCTGGTGGCCGGAATCTTGGCTTCCGAGGTGTTAACCTGCATTGGAGAGGGATTCGGGGCCTGAGGTGGTCTCAGGTCCTTCCGGAGGTCGCCAACATCAGTGTCTCTGCAGCCGGCCCGGTTATTTTAGTGATACACGCTGGGGGGAATGATTTGTGTCTTACCAGGGCGGCCGAGTTGCTCACGCTGATGTGCTCAGATATCGAGAGGCTTACCTATTTTTTCCCCGAAATGGTCCTGGTGTGGTCCGAGATAGTCCCAAGGGTAGTATGGCAGGGGGCCAGGGACTCGGGGGCCATTGATCGCGCTAGGCCTATAGTTAATGCCCGTATGGCCAGATTTGTTAGGTCCCGGTTTGGTGTAGTGGTTCGCCATCGGCAGCTGGAGGGGGATAATGCGAACTTGATGAGGGAGGGCGGAGTGCACTTAAATGACATTGGCCTCGACATTTTCTTGTCGGGCCTTCAGGACGGCATAGAACAGGCTTTGTTTTTGTTGGGTGGCGGTCGAGTGCAGTATAGGAGTATACTGCCCTCCTTGTGGCGGAAAAGGAGACGAGTGTGTTACCAGGTGGACGACTTGCCAGCCGGGAGTCCGGCTGGGCATACCGCTCCTGGTGGAGGTGTGCAAATAATATCTACCGTTGGTGCCTTATAAAACCTGATGGCTTAAATTGGCCAAGCTGTTTGCCACAAGGATGTGCCATTAAAATATGCTGTGACCGTTTTTACACCCAACAACAAGCCTCTGCCTCCGTTATTTGAAGGGGTGGGTTGGTAGTTCGGTTATTACGTTGTCCAAAGTGCACTTTCTCAGTTATTTAAGTGTAAATGGGTTTACTACCAATAGTCTAATGTGACTGTGTATGAGAACAACCTTATGGATCATACAGAGGCTGCTGGATGCCCCTGTATACTGCTGACTGCCCCTGTATATCCTGTATACTGCCTCTGTATACTGCCCACTGCCCTTGTATACTGCTGACTGCCCCTGTATATCCTGTATACTGCCTCTGTATACTGCCCACTGCCCTTGTATACTGCTGACTGCCCCTGTATACTGCTGCCAGCCCCTGTATACTGCTGACTGCCCCCTCCGGGGCCAAGCTTTTTTCGGTGGCTGGAGGACGCCAAGGCCCAGAATACCTGAGTGGCTGGCGGTTGCGGCCTAGGCACGCTAGTGTCACGGTGCTTGGTATGGGGACCGGAGGGCTGTCCTACAGCCTGGCAGGTCTCCAGCAGGTGGTGTCTGTAACAAACATGGAGGGAGAGGCTGATGTACTGGTTCTCCCTGGGGCAACCCCGGTGTGTGGATGGGGATGCCTGGTGAGGGAGGATGGGGCGCCCTAGGCGGTATTCAGCCTGATCCAGGGATCACTCAGAGGCTACGTTGGTAAAGCATTACTGATCGTCCTTTATTAGAAATGGCCACAACAGCAGCAAAACTCCCGCTGGGTAGAGGTGGCTGGTTGGATCTTAGGCCCTCAGGAAGATGTCCACAGCCTGGATAAATACCTTCACGCTGGGGTAGGAGAGTCGGGTGCTTCAGCAGCAGAGTTGGAGCAAAGTCCTGATGGTGGACCTCTGCTTTGGGCCTAATCTCCTGGCAGGCCAAGGTGTCAGGACAGCCACAAACGTCTCTGCTTCCTGGACGCTTCCAAGTACTTTCCACCCACAATGGGTTTTATAAACTCCCACTATGAGGTGGCAGCTCCCTTATCCAACCAGCTTGCTCTTGACAACTGATTGGTTAACATTACTTCACAGGCAGAGACTTACAGCTGCATTACCACTATCCCACACTGGAGGCCCTCAGTGAGCTGATCACTCTCACAGACCTTTTGCATGGTTTTGAGTTTGGCAGCACCTGATTAACCCTTACGTTGGCAGGGGTGTTGCATGTACTGCCTCTGTATACTGCTGTCTGCCCCCTGTATACTGCTGACTGTACTGCTGTGATGTATAAAGTGACTGATCTCTGGAGTCTCTTCTGTCTTTCAGACTTCCTTCATAACTATGGCTGTCACGGACTTCATCAGCAGATACGCGGTGGCCATGGAGCTGGTGTACATCTTCTGCTTCCCGAGCAGCGCTATAGGAGGGCTCATGCTATATACAGTGAGTGCGTCCTGTGTACTGACCTCTAGAGGTCACACTTTGCTGCCACAACCTATTTTCACAGCAAAGTATTCTTTTTCTTTCCAGTTACATTCTATCTACGAATCTGACGACTATTTTTATCCTCCCCTTGAATACCTGATGGTCATCATAGTGAGTATCTATCCAGTAAGCGAGTACTCGGGTAACACTAGAGGTCCTTCTGCTGGACCTCAGCATGGAGATGGCACGTTCTCTACATGTTCTTCTGGTTTCATCCAATGTTCCGTATAGGGCAGTTGTCTTTGTGGTTGCGCGTCTGTAAATAACAACGGTAAAGCGTGTATAATGGTGACACCAGGAGCCGCAGGGTCCTTGCATCTACCAGCGGGATCTTGGAATTGTTAAAAAGAACCTGTCAGGTGGATTTGGGACACTATACTGCCCACGGGTCCTTATGGGGGGTTTGTACTTGCCTAGATGTGGGTCCGATGAGACACAGAGGACTCACACCGAGAGCTCTCGAGCCTCCTCTCTCACTGCTTCACTCAAGCTGGAACATAGTACCTTCATAGTACCTACAGCGCCTGTACAGTGAGGCCAGGGAGTAGTAGTACTGTGCTATGTCCATATATACAGGATAGGAGTAGTAGTACTGTGCTGTGCTCATATATACAGGATAGGAGTAGTAGTACTGTGCTGTGCTCATATATACAGGATAGGAGTAGTAGTACTGTGCTGTGCCCATATATGCAGGATAGGAGTAGTAGTACTGTACTATGTCCATATATACAGGATAGGAGTAGTAGTACTGTGCTGTGCCTATATATACAGGATAGGAGTAGTAGTACTGGGCTGTGCCCATATATACAGGATAGGAGTAGTAGTACTGTGCTGTGCCCATATATACAGGATAGGAGTAGTAGTACTGTGCTGTGCCCATATATGCAGGATAGGAGTAGTAGTACTGTACTGTGCCCATATATACAGGATAGGAGTAGTAGTACTGTGCTGTGCCCATATAGACAGATAGGAAGTAGTAGTAACTGTGGCTGTGCCCTTATACAGAATAGGAGTAGTAGTACTGTCTGTGCCCATATATACAGGATAGGGCATAGTAGTACTGTGCTCATATATACAGAATGGAGTAGTAGTAGTACTGTGCTGTGCCCTATATACAGATAGGAGTAGTAGTACGTGTTCGGCCCATAATACGAAAGTAGAGTTAGTGGCTATGTCCATATATACAGGATAGGAGTAGTAGTACTGTACTGTGGCCTATATATACAGGATAGGAGTAGTAGTACTGGTGCTGTGCCCATATATACAGGATAGGAGTAGTACGTACGTGTGCTGTCCCATATATAGGATAGGAGTAGTAGTACTGTGTGTGCCCTATATACAGGATAGGAGTAGTGGTACTGTGCTGTCCCCGTATATACAGATAGGAGTAGTAGTACTGTGCTATGTCCCATATACAGGATAGGATTAGTATTACTGTACTGTGCCCATATATACAGATAGGAGTAGTAGTACTGTACTGTGCCCATATATACAGGATCGGAGTAGTAGTACTGTCTATGTCCATATATACAGGATAGGAGTAGTAGTACTGTACTATGTCCATATAATACGTATAGGAGTATAGTACTGTACTGTGCCATATATACAGGATAGGAGTAGTAGTACTGTACTGTGCCCATATATACAGGATAGGAGTAGTAGTACTGTGGCATGTCCATATACCAGGATAGAGTATGTACTGTCTGTGCCCATATTACAGGATAGGAGTATTAGTACTGTGCTGTGTCCCATATATACAGGATAGGAGTAGTGTCCTGTACTGTACCCCGTATATTACAGGATAGGAGTAGTATTTTGCTATGTCCAATTACAGGATAGGAGTAGTAGTACTGTGACTGTGCCATATATACAGGATGGAGTAGTAGTACTGTACTGTGCCCATATATACAGGATAGGAGTATTAGTACTGTGCTTGTCCGATATATACCGGATAGGAGTAGTAGTACTGTACTATGTTCCATATAACGATAGGAGTAGTAGTCTGTACGTGTCGCAATTATACAGGATAGGAGTAGTAGTACTCTGTGCTGTGCCCATATATACAGGATAGGAGTGTAGTATTACTGTACTGTGCCCATATTACAAGGATAGGAGTAGTAGTACTGTGCTATGTCCATATTACAGGATAGGAGTAGTAGTACTGTCCTGTGCCCATATATACAGGATAGGAGTAGTAGTACTGTACTGTGGCCCATATATACAGGATAGGAGTGTGTACTGTGCTGTGCCTATAATACAGGATAGGAATATAGTACTGTCTGTGCCCGTATATACACGGATAGGAGTAGTAGTACTTGTTCTATGTCCATATATCAGATAAGGAGTCGGAGTACTGTGCTGTGCACATTACAGATAGATAGTACTGTGCTATGTCCATATATACAGGATAGGAGTAGTAGGACTGTACTGTGGCCAAATAAACATATACGGATAGGAGTAGTAGTACTGTGCATATGTCCATATATACGGATAGAGTAGTAGTACTGTACTGTGCCCATATATACAGGATAGGGAGTGCAGTACTTCTGTCTGTGCCCATATATATCAGATAGGAGTAGTAGTATGTGCTGTGCCATATATACAGGAAGGAGTAGTAGTACTGTGCTTGTGTCCATATATACAGGATAATGCAGTTGTAGTACTGTGCTTGTGCCATATATCAGGAAAGGAGTAAGTAGTACACTGTGCTGTGCCCATATATACAGGATAGGAGTAGTAGTACTGTGCTGTGCCTATATGCAGGAAGGAGTTAGTAGCACTGTGCTGTGCCCATATATACAGGATAGGAGTAGTAGTCACTGTTCTGTGCCCATATATACGGATAGGAGTAGTAGTATGTGCTGTGCCCATATATGCGGAAAGGAGTAGTAGTTACTGTGCTTGTGCCCATATATGCAGGAAAGGAGTAGTAGCACTGTGCTGTGTCCATAATCAGATAGGAGTATGCGTACTATGCGTCCATATATCAGGATAGGGAGTAGTAGTACTGTGCTGTGCCATATGAACAGGATATGAGATAGTACTAAAGCTGTGCCCATATATAAGGATAGGAGTGTAGTAGTACTGTGCTGGACCCATATATACAGGATAGGAGTAGTATACTGTGCTGTCCCTATATACAGGATAGGAGTATAGTACTGTGCTGTGTCATATATACAGGATAGGAGTAGTAGTACTGTGGCTGTGGCCCATTATTACAGGATAGGAGTAGTAGTATCTGTGCTGTGCCCATATATACAGGATAGGAGTATTAGTACTGTGCTGTGTCCATATATACAGGATAGGAGTAGTATACTGTGCTGTGCCAATATATACAGGTATAGGGTAGTAGTACTGTGCTGTCCATATATACAGGATAGTATAGTAGTACTGTGCTGTGCCCATATATACAGGATAGGAGTAGTAGTACTGTGCTGTGCCCATATATACAGGATAGGAGTAGTATACTGTGCTGTGCCCCATTAACCAGGATAGGAGTAGTAGTGCATTATGATAGAACGTAGAGTAATATATACACTCACCGGGCCATGCCACTTTATTTAGGTCCCACCAGCAATAAAAGCTAGTAACGGGTTGGCGCCCCTTTTGCTTCGAAAATGCCGCAATTCTTCGTGGCATAGATACAACAAGGTGACTGAAGCTTCCTCAGAGATTTTGCTCCATATTGACATTAAGGCATCACACAGTTGCCGCAGATTGTCGGCTGCACATCCATATGCGATTCTCCCGTTCCACCACATCCCAAAGATGCTCTATTGGATTGAGATCTGGTGACGTGGAGGCCATTTGTGTCCAGTGACCTCATTGTCATTTTCAAGAAAACCAGTCTGAGATGCTTCCAGCTTGATGACATGGCGCATTTATCCTGCTGAAAGTAGCCATCAGATGTTACAGGGTACATTGCTCATAAAGGGATGGACACGGGTCACCAATACTCAGGTAGGCTGTGGCATGTACCAAGGGGCCCAAAGAGTGCCAAGAAAAATATTCCCCACACACAACGTGACACCACCACCACCACCAGCCTGAAACCGCTGTTACCAGGCAGGAATGGATCCATGACACCACCACCACCAGCCTGACCCGCTGATACAAGGCAGGATGGATCCATGCTTCATGTGTTGACGGCCAAATCTGGACCCTACCATCCCGAATGTCGCAGCAGAAAAAAATCGAGACTACCTCATCAGAACAGGGCAAACGTTTTTCCAATCTTCTACTGTCCAATTTCGATGAGTTTGTGCAAATTGTAGCCTCAGTTTCCTGTTCTTAGCTGAAAGGAGTGGCACCCGGTGTGGTCTTCTGCTGCTGTAGCCCATCTGCCTCAAAGTTCGACGTACTGTGCGTTCAGAGATGCTCTTCTGCCTACCTTGGTTGTAACGGGTGGCGATTTGAGTCACTGTTGCCTTTCTATCAGCTCGAATCAGTCTGCCCATTCTCCTCTGACCTCTGGCATCAACAAGGCATTTCCGCCCACAGAACTGCCGCTCACTGGATGTTTTTTCTTTTTCGGACCATTCTCTGTAAACCCTAGAGATGGTTGTGCGTGAAAATCCCAGTAGATCAGCAGTTTCTGAAATACTCAGACCAGCCCTTCTGGCACCAACAACCATGCCACGTTCAAAGGCACTCAAATCACCTTTCTTCCCCATACTGATGCTCGGTTTGAACTGCAGGAGATTGTCTTGACCATGTCTACATGCCTAAATGCACTGAGTTGCCGCCATGTGATTGGCTGATTAGAAATTAAGTGTTAACGAGCAGTTGGACAGGTGTACCTAATAAAGTGGCCGGTGAGTGTATATATATATATATATATATATATATATATATATATATATGATAGGCGTATTATATATGATAGGTGTAGTAGTGTTGTGCTACAGTGTACTGTAGGATAGGTGTAGTAGTCCTGTAGACAGAAACCGCAAACACACATAGAGACAGACATACACTGCCATATAGAAAACACATAGTTACCTCACCCAAGTGCTCGGCCTCCCCTCAGCAGTGCTGCACTACCAGGACCTGTGGATGGCTCTTCTCACAGGTCCTGAAAGGTCAATAATTATGCATGTGTGTCATGGCCCATGTATTACCATAGGGAGCAGGGCAGCGCTAGTCACTGCGTACAACTATCTGTGCCCCTCAGTGGCCCCTCACAGTCCCCAGAGCCCCTGCTTCCCCGGTAGCTGCGCCTTTGCATGTTCTCCTCATGTTCTTTTGGTTTTATCCAATGATCCTGATAGGACAATTGTCTTTGTGGTTGCATGTCTGTAAATAGTAACGGTAAAGCAGATGCTCAGGGACCACCAGAGGTTTCTTGTGTGCTCAATACGTAGGTAGTCCTCTGCATCTACGAGATTTGTATGTATACATGTCCAGTCCTCTTCTATCAGACAGCGAGGACGATGGTCCTCATCCCACTACACATCAGTCACTATACTACACCCTCTCACTGCACATTCCTACAGCTTGTCTCAGGTTCAATGGTCTACATCTTCTTCTCAGGTCCTTCTCCAAATCATCCTGTTCTTCGGGATTCTGTGGTTCCTGGAATGGTTCTTTGGAAAGAAGACGATCAAGAGAGATCCAGTTTTTAGGTTCTGTATCGTCCTAATTTTTCTCGTTCCTCGATGAGCGTTTTCAACAACTTAGGATAACACAGATAGGAGATGTACAATGAAATAAAACATGAGTCATCTTATATGAGTGTTTCTAACCACTTAGGAGCAAGCAGGTAAGAGACGCCCACGGAGGTGTCAGGCTGCTTCTCTGACAGATGTCACATGGAACACCCCAGCCTGATGGGAGTGTGAGAAGAAGCATCTACAGAAGTAATCATTAGTGATGAGTTGAAATGTTCTACTGCAAAGGCCATGCTGTAAAAGTATTCCTGCACCTGCCTCACTACACCGTAGATGATTCTGTATCATCTCTACTCAGCACTAATGATGTATTGTGTAGATGCTTCTTCTCATACTCCCATCAGGCTGGGGTGTTCCATGTCAGAGAAGCAGCCTGACACCCTTCTCTTACCTGCTTGCTCCTAAGTGGTTAGAAACACTTATATAAGATGACTTATGATTTATACAACAATCTCTATAGACACTCTACCATTACCTAAAACTTAAATCAAGTCTGTTTCTCTAGTCCCTGAAGGCTGGTTCTCTGTCAGAGAAGCAGCCTGATGTCTCAGTGGTGTCTCTTATCTGTCTGCATCTAAGTGGTTTCAAACACTCATGTAAGATGATTTTTGTAACAGTCTCTATAGACAGTCTCTGACAATAGGCCACTATAAACTTACCTAGAACTCAAATCCAATGTAGTCTCTTTGATGGACTTTTGTATGTCTAGCCTGGGGCTATGGGTTACTAGTTCCTTTTAGGTCCGGATCTGAGGCTTTAAAGGTTATGTACACCTTTTGGGGCAAATTTAACAATTGCATTTATGAAGGGCTAAAAATACTTTTCCCTGTAGGTTTTTACTAAAAAAAAATGTGCTAGATTTTGCTTTGTCTTCTAACACTCCCTGCAGGCTGGTTCCTTCTATGTCAGTGGGTGTCTCTTATGTGTCTGTAGAAACACTCATGTAAGATGATTTAGGATCAGTTCTGAATTGAACCTCAGAGAGCGTTTCTCTTTTTTTTTTTTTAATAATTCGTTTTTATTGATAACCGGAATACAAGAAGAAAACAGGAAGGCGGTCCTTGTCACATCGATAATATGCATGAAAAAGTTAGAAAACAATCAAACAGTAGGTCATACATGAATCATAAATGATGATATACATTACATACAATCAATTTAGGTGTTACTCATACATGGTTACGTTCCAGTCTCCACCGTACTCCAGTCATTTGTATAATGGTAATGAACTCAAGGAGCGTTTCTAACAACTAATACCACAGATAGGAGATGAAAGGTCAGGCTGCTTCTCTGACCGGTCTCCATGCACAAGGAACAAAGGATCCTTCAGGGAGTGTGAGAAGGAGCCACTACAGGAGAAAACACAAGGAAAATGATAGATACATAATAATACGTAGTCTTGAATCTATACAGCTGCAGATGCAGAGGCTTCCCTACTGTCAGTAATATTCATTGCCCCCCTCAGTAATATTCACTGCCCCCCTCAGTAATATTCACTGCCCCCCTCAGTAATAGATCTGCATTATTTACGTCCTCATTTCTTCCTGTTAATGTAGAACTTACAGGCAAAAAACTAAATTAAAGAAAAACCCTGAGGCGCTGGAGGGACCGGAAGATGTCGTGGCGGAAAGAGAGAGGGTGGAAACCCTACTGGCTTCTAAAAATGAGGAGGAGGTAACGGTTCATACATTGTACTCCCCTTCCCCCACGTATATGGTAGATCCCTCCATAAATCTATAGGGGGGTCCTGCTCAGCTATACAGCCCTTGTGATAGAAACCTATGGGGAGTCAGATATATAAAGGTTTGCCGATTGTCAAGGGGGCGGGGCACTTTATAGATAGGGTGTTGCTTTCAAATGCCACGCCCCTTCAAAAATTCTTACGTAATGTTTTACTGTATTTTAAAGAAACCAGTGATTATCGTGGACGCCCTGCGCAAGGAGTATCAGGTGCCGAGGAGCTGCTTCCAGCTGAGGAAGAGGAAGAAAGCGGCAACTAAAAATATCTCATTTCATGTCAGAAAAGGTTTGTCATGTGATCACTAACTCACCTGGATCATATAGGAGGAACAACATATACAGGAATGCTCCACTGGGCACATGAGAAAACGAATGAACTACAAAAGAAAAACATGTGCTATGCCAAAATATATAATCTTTATTAATAGACCAACAAATATATAAACACACCAAACCGAAGAATAAAACCATTTAAAAAGGATAAGAAATCCTCTATACAAAGACACCGGGAGGGTAGGGCATATAATAGTGCCCACCAAGACAACACCTCCCTATGCAGCCCCAAACCTTTAGCCTGTCCAGCTATCTCAATACAGAAAGTAACACCAAATAAATAGCATATATGTTACAACATCATGGCAAACATAGCCGGTATGGAAAACATGATAAATGAATGAGTCATGATAGTTACCAGTAAAGGCTAGACAGGCAAGGAAGGGGGCTGGGAAAAAGCCCCACGCGTATCGCCACAAACAGTGGCTTCCTCAGGGGTAGCTGGTATGGTAGGTAGCGCGGTATAAATACCTGTCTGCATGTGATGATGTAGTAAGTAGTGGCAGGTGTGGAGCGCTGTGATGAAATGTCAGCGCTCAGCGTCCTCTCTGGTGTAGTGCGCATGCGCCCGTCTCGTGAGTCATGTGACTAAGATCGCGGCGTCCAGCGCCGCACCATGTCACATAGGGAAAGTGATTCTAATTAGAAGAAGTGCCTAAAGTAAGTAAATATGTGTATTGTAGGCTTCATTAAGGTGTTATAAGAGTAGTGTCATATATTGTATAGACCCCCCACAAAGAAATTGGTATAGGTGCATGAATGATCGGTGTATATAAAAAATATATATATGAAAATTCATATAACAAAAAAATCTGACCGTATAAACATACCCATTAAAACACCTATCTAGAGCCGAGATACATAATCGGATCCAAACATATGTATACAATGACAATAACATGCGGGTAAACAGAGTGCATAAAAGAATAAAGTGCATGAAAAAAAATATATATATACATACATGTAAAGATATTATAAATACATATGCAGAAAATATATGTACATACAAAAAACTCATACACCCACAAAGACGCATACATGGGCCCATGTATACACACACACACACATTGAGTACATACACACCAAAAAGCCATCTCAATTGAATAAATAATTTAGAATACACAGATATCTGTAAATAGTTGTCTATTCTGGTCACAAACATATGTTGCAGGCAGTTTTGGATAAGGATGACAGGGACATCCCGGATCCACTCCTCAAGAGACCCGGATCATTATAGGATTTTCAATTCAGGGGAATAAAGAGTATAAGGCCAGCCGGACCGTAGCAAGGAAGAATGTGAGTAATGATGTACATGAAGAATTTCTTATCCTTTTTAAATGGTTTTATTCTTCGGTTTGGTGTGTTTATATATTTGTTGGTCTATTAATAAAGATTATATATTTTGGCATAGCACATGTTTTTCTTTTGTAGTTCACTAAGTCACCCGGGACATTACTAACCATGAGATCCTAACTATAGGCATGACTGACAAATACCCGGCTGTGCGGCAGCTGTCTGACGCTTGCACATCCGTCACTATTTATCGCTTTAGTTCTCAGGATTCTCCTCCTGGTGCATGAGATGTGACCTCAGGGGTAACTTTACTTGTCTGTCCCGTCCAGGTGAAGTGCTGGGACTATTAGGACCCAATGGAGCAGGGAAAACCACATCCATGTATATGCTGGCGGGTGAAGAGGAACCGACCGCAGGAAACGTGAGTTTCCGCCACATCCGGGGGGTTTGGATTGTGTTGCAGGAAATGTAACCCTTTTATTTGCTCTACATTGTGATTATAGCCATTCCCAGACATTGCACAAGGGTGTACGGGGTGTATAGTATATAGGAGAGGAGGTACGGGGTGTCCTACTATATAGGAGAGGAGGTACGGGGTGTATAGTATATAGGAGAGGAGGTACGGGGTGTATAGTATATAGGAGAGGAGGTACGGGGTGTATAGTATATGGAGAGGAGGTATGGGGTGTATAGTATATAGGAGAGGAGGTACGGGGTGTCATAGTATATAGGAGAGGAGGTACCGGGTGTATAGTATATAGGAGAGGAGGTACGGGGTGTCATAGTGAGGAGGTATAAACTGATGTGCAGGATGTGACTATATAAATTGGGTTCGGAAAGTAGAATGTAGATATTTTTGCTAATTTATTAAACAAGAAAAACTGAAATATCACATGGTCATATGTATTCAGTCCCTGTGACACTTATATTTACCTCACATGCCATCCATTTCCTACAGAGTCTCCTTCACATTTGTTCTCCTTCATTGGAGTCCATTTGTGTTTAATTAAACTGCTTGGACTTGATTAGGAAAGACGCACACCTGTCTATATAAGAGCTCACTGCTCACAGTGCATGTCACAGCACATGAGAATCATGAGGTCTAAGGAACTGCCCAAGGGGCGCAAAGACAGAATTGTGGCAAGGCACAGATCTGGCCAAGGTTACAAAAGAATTTCTGCAGCACTCAAGGTTCTTAAAGAGCACAGTGGCCTCCATAATGCGGAAAAAGTTTGGAATGACCGCAGCTCTTCCTTGACATGGCTGTCCATCCAAACTAAGCAATCATGGGAGAAGAGCCTTGGTGAGAGAGGTAAAGAAGACCCCAAGATCCCTGTGGCTGAGCTCCAGAGATGCAGGAGGGAGATGGGAGCCTCTCCTCAGTGCAAGACATATGAAAGCCGCATACAGCGTGCAAAACGCATGAAGGATCCCAGACTACCAGGAATAAGATTCTCTGCTCTGATGAGAAGAAGATTGGACTTTTTGTTGTTAATTCTAAGCGGTGGAGAAAACCCGGCGCCACTCATCACCTGCCAAATACAATCCCAGCAGGGACACATAGTGGGAGCAGCATCAGGCTATGGGGGGGGGGATCCTGGATGAGATCCTCTTCCAGAGCTCTGGACCTCAGACTGGGCTGAACCTTCCAACAAGACGATGACCCTAAGCACACAGCTAAGATACCACATCAGAGGCTCCAGAACATCTCTGTGACCATTCCTGACCGGCCCAGCCAGAGCCCGGACCTAAACCCAATGGAGCATCTCTGGAGAGACTGGATAATGTCCTCCACCAACATTCACCATCCAACCTGAGGGACCTGGAGAGGATCAGCAAGGAAGAGGCAGAAGACACCCAAATCCATGGGGGAGGAACTTGTAGCATCTTCCCAAGAAGACTCCTGGCTGCCAAAGGTCCAGCTCCAAAGCTTCTACTCAACAATGAGCAAAGGGGCCGAGTACTTATCACCGGGGGCCGAGTACTCATCACCGGGGGCCGAGTACTCATCAC
>WNYA01004067.1:0-20879 GCA_019512145.1 Engystomops pustulosus | reverse complement strand
CTATATACACTGGGGCAGGGTCTGGCAGGCTATATACACTGGGGCAGGGTCTGGCAGGCTATATACACTGGGGCAGGGTCTGGCAGGCTATATACACTGGGGCAGGGTCTGGCAGGCTATATACACTGGGGCAGGGTCTGGCTGGCTATATACTGTGGAGGCTGTGACCAATGCATTTCCCACCCTCGGCTTATACTCGAGTCAATAGGTTTTCCCAGTATTTTGTGGTAAAATTAGGGGCCTCGGCTTATACTCGGGTCGGCTTATACTCAAGTATATACGGTACTAAAAAAGGAGATTTTTATGTACAGCTTTCTATTTCTGATTGTAACTTAATCTCCAGTAGGCATCCATACACAATCCATATATCTTATTAAAGAAAGACTCTTCTACTTAATATTTTTATTAAGTTACATTAAATTACAGAATTTTGTTTTTAGGTGAAAGCATTATGGATATTATTATATATATATATATATACATACATATACCGTATATATATATATATATATA
The DNA here is from genome assembly GCA_019512145.1 of Engystomops pustulosus. NCBI lineage: Eukaryota > Metazoa > Chordata > Amphibia > Anura > Leptodactylidae > Engystomops > Engystomops pustulosus. The sequence goes on along the minus strand of WNYA01004067.1, from coordinate 20,366 downwards.
TATATATATATATATACATATACCGGTACATATAGACATGTGCCCCCTCAAGCCAGTCAGATGAAAGCAGAATATAGAAGGAGCTACGGGAAACACTTTCACTTTTCATTATTGCAGAAGTACATGCACCCTCCACATCTGTAGCTAAACCTGGGAAATGGAATAATGCTGTATAACATAGTTTGGTAAAAGTTACTACTTTTTAAAAAGCACTTTGATTGGAAATATTACAAAAATCTTATATTTTCACATTTATAGTCAATTATTAGCAAATTTTAAAGATATAATTATTATAACTATGGTATCATGATAAAGTCTCACATGTCTTTAAAAAAACAAAGTTAAAGTGCATAGCAGAACGGCAAAAATGTAACTGGTATTTTTGGCATCAATGACCGTAGGTGCTGAAAGGGTTAATTTAGGGACATCAGGATATATATTGATGATATTGGTTTTAAGTTCAGATCCTCATGCTTTCTTGCTGATAGCTAAGAGATGTATTATTAACCACTGGATAAAGCCATTAGTAACAGTTATTCAGAAGTAACAGTTATACCGAGATATCTAATAAGGCTAGATACACTAGAAACATTGTGACACAAAGAAAAGTAGACCAAGGGGGTTTTTAGGAAATAGAAGAATTTTGTCATTCGTATGACCAGATTGGAAATTGTGGAGTTGGTGCGTCCGTTTAGGTTAACAACATGGTACAATACTGGAGGCCTGCAGGGCTCTTTTGGAGCTCTCCAACTCAAGTCATTGAGATCACCATTACAGAATAAATGAGGTTTTAACCAACTGTATTTGACATACATCCCCAGGGAATGGGACAATGTGTTAATCTCAATCTCAATGCCCCCATAAAGTACCTACTCTATGCTCTTGAATATCTACTGATGAAAATTACCACAAAAGTGACTCTTTGCATTGTCAAGGTATAATGTCACGGATAACACCCTATATTTCTAACTTGTTTTAACTTGTCTTCTATTGTTATTATGTTATATTCTGAAAAACGAATAAAATGTTTGTTTTTTAAAAAAGAGCAGAATGTATCAATAAAAGCAGCAAGACAAAAAATGATTCCTTGTCTATTGAGGACAATTTTTGCCAACAGCTGGTGGAGATGTTGAACGTCCTAGAGCAGGATATTCTGATTAGCCTCATTTGGCACAGTATTTAGCTTTTAATCAAAGTAATGCAAAATCGGAGTTCTTAATGCTCCTTTAATTTACCAGTTTTCAAATGATTCTCTGTTTTTTTTTAACACATTATTGATTAAAAAGAAGGCACAGTGACTAAGCCATTCACTTTACAAATGTCTCTAAATAAAAGCACATGAGACAGATCTATCAGACTTTACTACAATAATGCTTGAAAGGACACTAGACAGTCTATTATGGATTACAACCGCACAATTGAAATTGTTGTACTAACCATGTCCAAGTGCCCTCATGGCAAATTACTAGAGGAAAACTATTATTAAACTACAATACTGAATAGAGGGCTTTTCATTGATTCAATATTTTATCATCAAGAGATTTTATTTGTCTCTGAAAAGAATACACAAGCTGTATGCAGAGAAATGTTGCCCAGATATGATTATAGCTTTGTCATAAATAAAGCAATGTGCATTCTGCATAGAGAAATCACTCACTGAATTAAAGCTAACATGATAAGCTAACAATGTAATACTCCATCATGAATGAGGGGCATGTTTCATTCTTTGTGATGAAAAACAATGCAATGTGCATGTTCTACTAAACCCCTAATTGTGTAATTTTATGTAATATGTGTAAATACTGGTGAATTTTGAAAAGTTATAAAACATAATGAACAGACTTTAAATAGGAATGGAATTCTGTATGTATGAATCAACCAATACAGATACATAAAACAATAGTTATTTACAATATTACAATGAGTAGCTTGTCATTTTAAAGATATAAGCATCTTTTTACACACACTTAATATCTTATCTAGAACTGCAGTTTCTAGGTAAGAATTAAAATGTATATTTTGATATTTAACTGTACCTCTGTTTGCCAGATCTGAAAGGGTCACTTTGAAACAAAAAGGTAATCAGACAAAGATACACCACATACCATGGCTGACATAAGGGGCACATTAACTAAGAACAGAGCAGTCTGTACTATGTGCAGCTTGCCTGTGTATAGTGCAGAGTGCACCAGATTCAAGTTTTATGGCGCACGTTCTTCATAAATCTGGCTCCCCCTGCACTGCCCCGACAGAGTGCACTGCTTTTTCTTTTGGTGCACCTTTTACATAGGGCGTGCAACACAATTCTGTCGGACTTTGCATGTTAAATCTGAGCGCCAAAACGTCCCCTTTAGTGCAGAAATTTGTGTCACATGATGCCTAGTGCATCTGCGCCACAATAGGGTTGTGTGTGACACAAATGTGGCGCAGACACTTCTTAAATACAAGTGCAACCAGTTTGCACATAAAAGAATGTGCAAAGTCCAACAGGAAACTGGTGCATGGCCCTTATCCATTCCCCAATATTTCTTGCAGATATATTTTGGCTGTTAATATTAATACTTCCACCGCACATTGGCAGGTGGTAAGACGTGTATGGAGCGGGACTGATGGCTGGCACTGGCTATGGAATTACTGGTGGCGTTTAAGCTGCTGTAGTATTTAAATGGCAGCGGTACATACACAATTCTTTCTTGGGAAAGATCATTGGATAGACCGATATATTGCTATATAATTACACTAGTATTGCAGTATAAGGTATAAGCATCCCACAAGGGTTAAAGTAACCCAGGGGACCCTAAAAACTGTAAAATAACATTTTACAAATGAAATTAAAAAAATATATATATATATAATGTAAAATGTAAAAAGTTTAAACCAACTCCCTTTCCCTAGATCAGAAGTAAAAAAAAAAATAAACCTGATCATACATATGTTAGGTATCACCATGTTCAAAATGTCCCATTCTATCAGTTATTCCCATTGGTGCTGTAACAGAAAATTACGTTCAAATGTCCAGATCAACACTTTTCATCCATTTTGCAAAAACTAAAAAAATAATAAATGGTGATCAACAGGCTATACACTCACCAAAATTGAAAACGTCAGCTAGTCTTGCAAAAAATCATATTTAACACAGTTCAGTAAACTGTATAAAAAAATATTGAGATCAGAATATGGCAAAAAAAATACATTTTTGTGCAAAGTTTACATTTTTTGACCTTTTTTGTTTTTTCATTTCCATTTTTCACTCCCCACCTTCAAAAAATGTATAACTTTTGCACTTCATATTGATTGATTGTATTATTTATTCAATGCCGTGTACTGGGAAGTGGGGAAAAAAAAAAATTCCAAATGCAGTGAAAAAGGTGAAAAAATGCATTTGTGCCGTTTTCTTGTGGACTTGCCCCACATGACATATCTATTTTATTATTTGGAATGGTGCGATCACAGGGATAACAAATTTGTATAGGTTTTATAATTATATTAAAACCTTCTGTACAGATTTTTTTTATTTTGCCATTTTCTGGTGCTAATAAATTTTTTATACTTTTGTGTATGGAGCTGTGGATAGTGTCATTTTTTGCGACTTTTGATGACATTTTCAATGCTACCATTTTTAGGACTGTACAACCTTTCGATCAATTTTTATTGAATTTTTAATATTTTTCAAAATGGCAAAAAGTGGCATTTTCAACTTTGGGCGGTATTTTCCATTAATGGAGCTAAACACCAGTGAATTAAACACCAGTGAAAAACTCTTATAATATTTTGATAGATCAGGTATTTTCTGACACGGCGATACCTAATGTGTTTATGATTTTTACTGTTTATTTGTATTTATATGACTTCTAGGGAAAGGCGGGTGATTTTAATTTTATTTTTTAATATCAATTTTTTTAACCTTTTTTTTATTTTTACTATTTTTCAGACACTCTATGGTACTTTTACCCAAGGTTGTCTGATTGATCCTACCATATACTGCCATACTACAGTACTATGGACCCAGTCCATGAGGACTCACAAACTATATGGAGGCACAAGTTGAGGGAGCAGAGCAGTTCAGTTATTGAGTATTGTAGGTGATTCTGAACAGGTGGGTTTTTTAGATAACGTTTGAAGGATTGGAAGGTAGGGGACAGTCTGACACATTTTGGTAGAGAGTTCCAGAGTATAGGTGATACACAGAAGAAATCCTGGATACAGTTGTGAGAAGAGAGGGTGGCAATGGAGTGAATCAGAAGGTCCTGTGGGGAACAGAGATTATGTGTGGGACAGTATGTTATCACAGAGAGCATTCCAAAAGTTTAGTTGTAAATATGTTTTTTTAAAAATCTTTTTCTCTCTGTTCTTTACCGTTATGGCGTCTGATGGTGTTTTTCTGATTCCCTTCACAAAAGGTATAATCTTAAATAATATAAGTATTTCTGGTTTGCATATGTCTTTAGGTATAACATTAGGTTAATATTATTTATTCTCAAGCTTTATCAAATAAGACTTTCCTGATAAAGACTGACCTGATAATGTCTAATAGCATTTGCTAAAATTGGAAATCTGTCTTACACCTAAAATCAAAAAAACCCTTTCTGTACTCTGTGTATTCTAATACATATTTGCTTCCAGCTGTAAGAATTTGAATTGCAAATAATTTCTCACCTAGACTTCATTTTTGGTAGCAAGGTTTCAGCAGATTCAAAATGCATTTGTGTTGCATGCCAACTCTTATGGTATTGCTGAGCATCAGATTTATTCAAATACTTATACGATGTGGTACGACTTTATTAATCCAAGAAATTACTTGGACATTGCTGAACATACTGCAAATATTACATGTAAATATTTAAATATGAGCTGTCCCCAAGTGAAGGACACCCGACTTACAGATGATTCCTTGTTATAGACCGACCTATGCATGCTGGTAATGTACTGTACCTCAGTACCAGGTTTTAACCCCTTCAGGATGCAGCCAGTTTAAAGCTTAAAGGGAAACTGTCATCAAAATCTGACCTAATAAACTATTACCAGAATGGTGTCAAACACTTGAACAGCTTCTAGATCCTGTTTCTTTCATGGCCACAAATGGGGGGGGTGGGCGGAGATCGGGCGATCTGACGTATTCGGACAAACCGCGGGATTTAACTTTAAAATTGTGTCAAAAGCCAAGCACTTTACTTGCACCAGGAAGAAGAAGATGAACTCCGGTGGACTTGAGCAGGGATCGACACATGCAGGATATCGGGCGCACGCTTGTAGTGAATCCACTGCACAATCCATTAGGTCAAAATCTGACCTAATAAACTATTACCAGTATGGTGTCAAACACTTGAACAGCTTCTAGATCCTGTTTCTTTCATAGCCAAGTGTGGTGATGTCATCCAGAAAATCAACTTTGAAGTGAGATGTAAATTGGGTGTATACAGTCAAGGAAGTGGAGACATTAACAATAAAGTCAATCTTTTCCTCATCTTTTAATGCCTCCTTCCCTGTAATTGACATAATGGGGCTTAATTATTAAGGGTCCCGCGGCCACATTTCAAATGGGTTTTCTGACTTTTCGGGGATCGCGCCGCCGGGACAGAGATTTAGAAGGGCCTTGTCTCGTACGAGATAGGATTTTGGCACAATCGCGCTGGCTTTCATGCGTCACAAATTGGGGGGGGCGGCGGTCGGATGATCTGATGGATTCGGACAAACCGCAGGATTTAACTTTAAAATTGTGTCACAAGCCAAGCACTTTATTAGCAACAGGAAGAAGAAGGTGAACTCTGGCGGACCTGAGCAGGGAGCGACACATGCAGGATATCGGGCGCACGCTTGTAGTCGGACATTCCGGATTGGGGATCGCAACGTGGACAGGTGAGTAAATGTGCCCTAATGTGCCAGACTTTAGGAGATCTGGTTAGTGATGTCCCTGGATGGATAAGCATCAGTTACAACGAAGGTGCTGTTCTGAGATGAGGAGAGCTTGACTTCAGTGTTAAACTCTCCACCTTCTTGACTTTTTACAACCAATTTACACCACACATCAAAGTTGATATTCTGGATGATGCAACCACACTGGGCCATGAAACAAACATGATCTAGAAGCTGTTCAGCTACTTTGCCATATACAGGTAGTGGTTTACTAGAAACATTTCTGATGACAGGTTCCCTTTAAGATTCAGTCCCATTATTTGTAATCTGACATGTTTTATAACTTTTGAACACTGTAACTTTTGAACACTGTGACTTTTCAGTAAAGTTATTTTGAGAATGTTTTTTCCACACATGTACTTCACATTAGTGGCAAATTTTTCCTGATATTTTATTCTGATGTCTCCTGGCTTACAAATCAAACATGGATTTTCAGTATTTTCAAGCAGATTTTAGAATTGACTTTTTTGGGAATCATTATTAATTTTAATGAGATTTGCAATGTATAATATTAGAAACCACCTAGATATCACTCCTTTTTGAAATGCACCCACTCAAACTATCAGAGACAGCTTTTAGGAAGTTGTAGTAATTAAAACAAAATGGAGGTGAAATTTAGAATCGTCCACTTTTGTCAGTAATATGTGCCATTAGCATTAAATTTAACACATTCTGAGCCACCCCACATGTGAACGTCACTTTGTGTATTGGCGCACAGCGAGGCACAATAGGGAATGGTGGACCATGCATCAGCCAGATTTTCCCTTTAGAATTTAGTGTGTTTTAGTTGCTTCATTGGTGCACTTTTGTGAGCTATAAAATATTAGTTTTGCGGCTGAGATGCATCTTTTAGTTTTACTAATTTTGTAGAATAAAACCTAATGTGATGCAAAAAAAATCCAATAAATTTTGTTCCACTTTACAATTGTATCCTACTTGTTGTTGATTCTTCACCAAAAAATTACAATTTTATATCTTCAAGTTTGAAGTCTATAATTTGGCAATATAAAATATAATTCTTATATGCAAATTAAACTTAAGAACAAACCTACAGAATCTTGTACGTAACCTAGGGAATTGGGAGTGTACCATTGCAAGCATTGGTTGATTTATATAGCAAACAAATATTTACTGTGTGTGATCACATGTCTGTCTCAGATGATGTTGTGGTATTATGGTTTTATTCATGGTGCGTGAGGTATGTACTGTATGTATGTATTGCGCTACAACCATCATTGTCTCTTGAGTCACTTGTCTCGTGATTATTGTAATGCTCTGAAATCACCCTTCACTAAACTCTCCCTGCTACAATTAATTCTACATACAGCAGGCAGACTCATATTGTATTCTAATCATTAGAACAATGGGGGACATTCATAAGGGGGTACAAGCTCTGAAATAATTATTCCTAGTGCACCATCAGGAATAATGATTATCTCCTCCTAGGCACCACCTCCTTTGCAAGTGGGAGTGGAGAGGCCTGAAGAGGAGGAGCACCCGGCAGTGGAGAGGTTATAGTCTGTGCCTGTTCGGGCAGGGTCCGTTGTAGAATTGTATACCAGTGCAGCCAGCCGCTTGTTTAACCATTTAAGGAATGCCAATTCTTGTTCCAATAAAACTGTCCTCAGTTCTCAACTACAGGAGTTCCTGTCCTGTCTACACCTGTCTACTATGCTATGCTAGACAAAGAAATCACACGGGTCGCAGTAGGCATTACTTCTTTCCTTAGCCTTCCCACCTAATGTACCCCAGCTATTTTTAATAATTTTTAAATAAATAGTATTTTTTATCTAAGAAGAGGACGCTGGATTTTATTTTTTATTTTTATGCTACCACCCTACATATGCCCTGCAGTTTGCCAAGACTAACATTTTGCATAATCCAGAACTCCCAATACTATTTCTCATGCTCCACCTATTCCCTACAATGTGTATGTCAGACAATCTGGTTCTCTCCACATTTTCACAATTTCAAGCATGACTGAAAAACATATACATTTTAGACAGGTATGTTGCTATCCCTAATTTAACTTCCTTAGTTTAGTCTCCTTCTTCCATTATCATTCAGAACCTGAGCCTTTCATGCAACACTAAGCCCTAAACTTCATTCCTGTGTTTACACAGATACTGGCTGGAGAATGGTTCGGGCAGATTTATGTGCTTTTACAAAAGCTGATTGGACTACTGTGCAAAATAGTCCAATCACCTATTGGATTCCAATATTTGCTATTATCTGCTTTTTTACACAGTGGCTTAGTGATTAGTATTACAGCTTTGCAGCACTGGGGACCTGGGTTCAAGTCCCATCCAGGTCAACATCTGAGTTTGTATGTTCTCTCCATGTTTGCCTGGGTTTCCTCCCACACTTCAAAACATACTGATAGGTTGATTAGATTGTGAGCCCCATTGGGGACAGGGACCAATTTGGCAATCTCTATGCAGCGCTGCGTAATCTGTGTGTGCTTTACAAATAAAGGAATTATTATTTATTATTTATGATTATATTGCTGGTGTTCTGTAAATAAAGATTATTACTATTATAATTTTTTAAAGATATTTTCCAATTAAGTTTCCTTATTTGATTTCGTACTTTCTCATACAAGTACACCAAAAAAAAAAGTTCTTAGAATAATTTAAGAACTTCTGCCAGAAGCAATTGTTGTCCACTGAGTTTTACAAGGCACTGTCTGTCAGGACATTTACTACAGTAATTAACAGTAAAGTGGCTTCAGAGAAATGTGACACATTTTGGGACAAGTAATGATGACTAATGGAATGCACAAAGCTGCTCGCTGTTCCATTTATCCTCTGTGTCTGGCCTTTCAATTCACCTGAAACTGCAGCTTCAATCTGTACCATCTTTGATCTTTTAACCTTTCCATTTCCGATAGGTTACGACTAATTCATGGGAACGGCTGCTGCCTGCAGGATGTACCTTTCTCTAACGTCCTATGGCTCCACATTGACAGACTGATAAGAATTCAGAATGAGACTGCACGAAGCTCTTTTCAGACAACAAAATTATTTATCTGAATTCCATCAGAAGAGGGCATCCGCAGTCAAACACAGAGCATAAGGCCTAATAGCATTTTAAAAACTGCTAGTCCCCATGCAAGGTCCAATCACCCTTGCTGTAATAAAACATTTACTGTTGTCAGCAGACATAAGTCTTCTGCAGTGCCTTAGTTAAAACTGTGTGATTATATCCGATTTTTCCAACATAAAGCTGTTTAACTGCTGGCAGTACTGGTCAAATAATACATTCTTAGGCTACAACCACATGAACGCATGGGGGGGCGCGTATATATGTCTGATGTATATACGGCGTATATATGTATCCCATACAATGCAATGGCCTCACAGCGCTGTACAGGAGCAGTACGGTGCCGTTCTGTAGCCTGTAGAAAGATATGACATGTCCTATCTTTTGACGTAATACAGCACCGGGCTCTATGTTAAAGGACACCTGTCATCAGGTCTGTGTCACTTGTCCTGTCACTACTACCTGTTGGAGCAGTTCACAAGGATCCTATCCCAGCATTTATCTAGTCAATTCATATATTAATCATTGCAAAATCATCTTATCTTTATGTAAATGAGGCTGGTCACATGGTAAGAGGCAGTGATGTCACCCGTTTGGTGCCAAACTTAATTCTTTTAGTGTTTTGCTACTTTTAGTCAACCAGTTGCCAAATCTACTTTCTCATATTCTCATGGCCACCATCCTAGGGGGAAACTTTGAACTGCAGTCCCAGGCCGAGCCACTAGATGGGGCCCGAGCTGCAGTCAGACTCCCGACCTTCAATGGCAAATGATGCTGTGTGTGTCCTTAGTGTGACATAGGAACCGTTGTCGCCATCGTTGCTTAGGCAGCGGCACCTGGGCCATAGAGAGGAGCTAGGAGCAAAAAGAACCAGCTGCAGGCAGTGCAGGAAGGTGAGTATTATTATTTTTTATTCTATTGATTGTTCTGCATATATACACTGGTTATGTACGGTGGCTTTATACTATATACTGGGAGCATGTGTCCCCACTTATTATCTATTGTGGGGCATGGTCTTTGGCTACCTATATAATGGGGGTCATGTGCTGTGGCTAACTATCTACTGGGGGGTATGTGCCGTAGCTACCTATCTATTGGGAGGCATGTGTTGAGTTGCTTTTCAACTGTGCGGCATGTGCTGAGGCTAGCTATGTACTGGGGGCATGTGCTGTGGCTACTTATATAAGGGGAAGGCATATGCTGTGGCTACCAATTTACCGGGATGGCACCTGCTGTGGCTACCTATTTACTGGGGAGCACATTCTGTAGCTACCTAGTTACTGGGGGTTTATACTGTAGATATCTATTTACTTAGGGACACGTGCCGTGGCTACCCATCTACTGGGGGGCATGTGCTCTCACGTATCACGTGAGAATAGCAGTGGGAGGGCTGGTGATGTCACCGCCTCTCTTAGCATAGTGTAGGTGGAGCCAGTTCACTGAGGGGAATGCACAAATTACTTATTGTGGAGCCAAGAGGCGCTCAATAGATTGCCTCAACCTCTAGAGTATAGAGCTTTTATTTATTTCTACAAAATCCAGCACTTCTAAAAGAAAGAATAAGACGATTTCTGCTGATGGTGATGTAACGGGGAGGTGAGTTGAAGCAACTCCCATCAGGTAATCTGATGGTAGGTGTACTTTAAGTCACGGCATGCACCCTTTATGTACCTGTCAGCCTAAATGAAATAAAGAAACGTTTCCACAAAGAAGTCGGTGAATGCCGCGTTTTCTTACTACAGTACTATGTGATACTTTAAGTCTCTTGTTCTCTGGTTCCACTATTAGTCACAGTCATGAAATGCCTGTTTGTCAAAGCCTCCAAGGAAATTGTACTCAGAAACTGATAGAAAAGTTATGTATTAATAAAAAACAAGGATAGCAGCATAATTTGAGCTAACTAGAAATTTTCAGTGAAATCCTTTATGTCTTCTGATTTATCTTCCTTATACTGCTTTTAGTTCCTACCTACAGCATTCTCAATAACTTGGGATAAAAAAAATCCATCTGGTTGCTATGGGGCCCTATCCCACACATAAAAAGATAGGTTGCCCGTCTGCCCTGACACACAGAAACCCTACTGTGAATTTCTATTCCCAGTAAATACATATTCACAGCTTGAAAATTGAAATTAGCATATTAAAATCAAAGCAGCCTCCATGCATCGGCAAATCTGGTAGAGAATTGTGAAAGTGCTTGCCAGAAATAAATAATGTCCATTTTCACAAATTCTAAAGTTGTTGTCTACCACCTTGACTTGTGTAGCGTCTAGATTTATCCTAATAAATATCTATAGGTTTAAGACAGCACATCCAGAAGAATTGAGTAAATGGATTTCTTGAGCAGAATTCATCTCAATTATTTGAAAATTCCAACTACAAAATACTGAACCAAATTCATACATCTTCTAAATGACTCAGCCTTAATACTGTTCTCTGTGCCATACCAGGGGACCTCACCATGTCATACCATGGCAACTAAATGTATTTTTAGGAAAATGTCATTCCTACAGCAATAAGAGATGTAAAAAGAAAAGTAATAGCTGAAAATATGGTTTTTTAAGGGCGACTATAATAGGGCACAGATAAACCCTGTAAATGCCATCAATATCTGTTTATTGTTTAGAATCATCACATGTATCTACTGTATAGTTGTATGAAAATGTCTAAATGGAATATGGAACTCTCCCTATCAAAGTGTTACCTACATCGCCTGTATAAAATGTAGCCAATACTTCATGATAAATGTGTGACCATGGGTGAACTACCAAGTTGTGCTCCATACAAGCATTCACACCTTGCTCTGCTATGCTGAGTTAATAAAAGTTTGTAGTGCTTCAATGTTTTCCCTAGGACTAATGCAGGTTATGATCCTACGGTGGGGCACCAATACATTCAGCAAAAGAAATAAAGAAAAATGTGCCTTGATGGTGCCGCACTTCGAGTACAGAAATTTTTTATAATAAATGTTAACTTTTAACTAATACAACCCACCTGAATTTTTTATCCTGCATTTTGGGGGGTTAATTTTTTCTTATCTCCTTCTCTAGGTAGGCAGATTGAACATGAATAGCTTAGGACTCATTAGCTTACTGGTATGACTGGTAAGTAAGTGCATCTCTTTAGGCAAAAACTACAAATTGTTACACATGTACATGTTCCATAATTTCTTACATAACATTCATTGTGTACTTTTGTATGGTTTGTCTCATTTAGATAATTGGGACAACGGCTGAAATGTTTGCAACAAATGTGTCGCATGGGACCTTATTCCAAGCACGTCCAAGGTGACTACATTGGCAATTATATTTCTTACAATAAAAGGTGATTTCTCACTGCATAATCTTTTGGTCTTATTTGCAGTTGAATTTCTTTTTAATTTCAGAGAAGTGCAGCTTGAGCATTTTCTTCACAGAAGACTGAATACAATGTGCCTAGTAATTATATACCCTGTACACAGATACATATTCGTAGTATTCTGATAAAAAATGATTCTTGCTTGATGATACAGCAACAGTATAGATAAGAAGCTCAGTGAAGATTGTATAAGAGGTTTACCAAAAGCTTTTGTGTTAGAGAGATGTGCATTATCCACTTCTACTAATCATAATGTGAATTGGGATCCTTTTTATCCAACAATTCTCAAAGAATTCACAACTAGAAATCAAAAGTCTGGAAATTCTCTAATTCACTGTTATTTACAAAAATGCAGCATTTCAGAGATGTAAGTCCAACCTGTTTCTATCAGTCTTGCTGTATAAAAATTCAGCCGCTCCTAGACACGACCCAGTAACTTCTGACTTAAGGATGGGTGCCATCTTGGATGAGATTGTGGAGCTGCATGGAGCTCACAAACTCTCACTGATTCACATCCTGACAGCACATGGTGAGAAGAGAGAGGCTGCAAACTACAAGCTAAAAGGTGATAAGTGATTCGGGCAGGCACATATCTGTGAGATGTAGCAGAGCTCACAGTGTAACAGTGTAATGTAATCAGCCTCTGTGTGATTATCTCATGCATCTCTGATCTGTCTCATCTCTCTTTCTATGTGTCAGAGTCTTAGTACAATGTCAGAAGCCAGATGAAAGTACATATACACATTGTACCCTGATAATCTAACCACATTGTCACCCCACAGAACCAGATGAATAATAATGTGTCTGCTTAGAGGCCCCGCCCACACCTTGGGATTTTGCAATGAGCAGCCAAGGGAGAGATAGAAGCTAAAACAGCAATAAAACTGAGTAAAGTAAAAAGATGTGTTAACATCAGTAGGGGATAGAAATGTGAGAATTTTTTTTTCGGGGGAAAACTCCTTAAAGGAAGTTACTTGATTTCCAATAGAATAGGTAGACTTAAAGCGCTATTACGAATGTTCAAAAGCTCCATGGAAACTGATCCCAAATTATTATTTTATAAATTCCCCTTGTGAGGTGGCAAGCTTATCATCCAACCAGCAACTTTACTGTCACGGGTGCTCCCGGGATCCCTGTCTCGGATCGCGGTAGCACCTGTGCCGCCTTAGAGTCTGGTGGCCGGCTTCTCTCACCTCCCCCGATTCCAGCGGCGTCCTCCACAGCTCCCGCGGCTCCGCGAGTACGTCCCCGTCGTTGCAAAGATTTAAAGGGCCAGCGCGCCAATAATTGCCGCTGCTCTGTTTTAAATTCCAGCCCCTTCCTTTTGTTCTTGCCGGATCTTCAAACTTCCCTGAAGAGAAAGCTCCTGTTATTCCTGCGTTCCTGTGATTCCTGTGTTCCTGTGATTCTTGCGTTCCTGTGATTCCTGCGTCCCTGTGTGCCAGTCCGTTCCTGCGTTCCTGTGTGCCAGCCCATCCCTGTGGTCCTGCTTTTCTGTGTGCCAGCTCCTGCGATTCCTGACTTGAGTCCTGTGTGTCTTCCTGGGCTATTCTCCTGCCGTCCCTCTGGGTACAGACTGTCTCCTGTGTTACTACCTTGGCAGCCACCGCGGGCTAGTCGCACCTGTGGAACGACCTGGTGGTTACTCGCCGCAGCTAGTCCATCCCGCTTTGCGGCGGGCTCTGGTGAACACCGGGTTCCACTTAGACTCCAGTCCCAGGTCGGCTAGTACCACCTCCCGCGGTGGTCCAGGGGGTCCACAGACTCCCAGTCGTGACATTTACATTGTAATAATAACAGTTCACCTGATTGGTCACACACTTGTAGCTTCCTTCTCAGGTAGATATTTACCAGCTTCATTACCATTTCCAGACACTTGAAGTCTCCCTAGGTTCGATGCAGGGGGGTGTTGATTTCACAACATTACATTTGCACTGCATTAGCGGGGGTGTTGCATGTGTGTGTATATGTATATATGCATGCCTGGTAAAGGAATATGCACTGTTGCATCTACAATCACATTTTGCATAGCTACTGCCTGTGACTGATGGAATGTCATAGACTAGGTTTTGAGTAAAAAATATTCATCCCGTTCTTCCAAAAATACACTTACTAACCACCATTTATACCACAATTGTCTGCTAGGCTGCTGTGTAAGTAAGCAGCCATTCACAGCTCAGCTTCTATTTTGATACTGATCATTAATATGAGCTCTTAACTTTGAATGGTTACTACAGGCATTGATTGTAAGATGGTGTAATAGATAGATAGATAGATAGATAGGCATATACATAGACAAACAGATTAGTTTGGGTGGCTCTGTAGATAAAATCATTAGGGGCATTTTATGAATTAGGATGGTGTTCTATGTAAATGAATAATAATGAGATGGCACAAAATATTAATGAGGTTACATTCACATGCTGCATTTGTATTGTGATTTGCATGCATTTCAAAAACATTAGTCAAAGCGTATATGCAAATGTGCATATGTGTTTTGTAAGTCGCAAAATGTGTTTTGCATTATTAATCATTATTGGCAATGTTAAAAGGCAAAACGCATGGCTTCAACAGTGATATGTCATGGCTGGGAAAAGTTGAGATGAAGTCCTCCTGACGGAGCAAATTGACACCTGTAAGTCAATGTAACTTCTGCCTGTGTCACTGACTAACCTTCCGAGCCTGCTTTTTGAGATAGTGGCTCAAACGCTTTGGGAATGTTATTAATTGTTAGTAATGTTGTCAGTATACATCAGGTAGTAAATGCTTTCTAAAGATTTCCATGTAAATTCAGTGGGGGCGAATCTAGCAGGGGATCAGGAGCAGGCTGCTTTAACTATGTAAAATCTGAGAACAATAGTAGTCTTCATCCGCCACAGAGTGCCAGCAATTAAATTCATTGCCAAACTGTCCCTTTAATTTTTGAAATATGAACATATGAGGCATAAAAATAAGCATGTTATTATTTCTCAGACTGACAATGGGTATCTGAAGCAATAGTTTTAAATAAATAATTCTGCAGAACAGACTTAACAAAAAGCCATTTTTTGACTAGTAGATAAATATAGCTTCTTGGAGCCAGATAAATGTACAAGATAATGTTTGATAAATGACCTGCAATGCATTTCATTTTCACAAAACTGGTTCCATTGTGTGGTGTACTTCTAACTGAGAAATCCATTAAAATGCCTTGAATACTGCACAGGTTAATGAATCAAATACACAGCGTGATGTGATAGGATCTAAAGCAACAATGATATACAGTCTATACTGTTTTAGTGTAGCTGTCAAAAAAAAAATTAACATCATGAAACAAAACTACACTTACAGGAAGAAAGAAGCTCTAATATACAAAGAGCCTAAGTGTGAATGGACAAAAGGATCACCTAGAAGGGCAAATAGAATGTAAATCCCATCTCAGCAGAATAAAGGCACAGTCAAATGATAATCTATAAAACACTGCAGAAGCTTTTTCCACAAGAAAAAAAAAATCAATCAGTAGAGATGAATACATCGAACAATATACAGAAATTAGTAAACACTTCATAGTGTTCAAGCAAGAGACAGAGATGGATAAAACAATTACAATTTATTTTCAAGTGTTTAGAAAGCTCACCAATGCTTTACTGAAAAGTATTTAAAAAATGATTGCTGCATACATTTGTAATACAGAGTGCAATCTGGAATATTGAGCGCTATCTTTATAATAACAAAATGTACGCCATCAATGCTAAGATCTGGAGCCAAATGAAAAAATGTTATACATTTATTGAAAAATGATATGAAGGATAAAAATCTCTAGATAAAGGGTTATCAATGTGGTGCTATTGGGCAGCTATGACTGATTTCAAAAGCTCTACCAAATTGCTTTATAACTTGTTATTATTATTAACCCTTTCCCACTAATGGACTTTGCTCCCCACCTTCCAAATTTCATAACTTTAAAATTTTGCAGTCCATGGGGCTGTCTGAGGGCTTACTTTCTACGTAACAAATTGTTCTTCCTAGTGGTGGCATTTTATATTCCATGTCATGCAATGGAAAGCTGGACAAAAAGCTGAAAAAAAACATGTTTGCCATTTTCTTATTCATATATCTATATTTCATGGTGAAAGGAAAATAGCCACACAGATTAATAAAATAATGTGGCATACTTAAATAATTAATATGACATTAAGCACCTTATGTATGAATACTTGGAATGTTGACATATTTTTCCATCTGAATCTGTTGGCATAAATACTTTCAGCAAGGAGGATGAGATTCTAATAAACCTTATCTATATATCATAGACAGCAGCAGATTAAGACTGCCCTGGGCTGTATAACTATTATAGCCTCTACAATCACTTCCTACATATAGTACTTCAAGCTTCTTGGGGAATGGAGGATATCTCCCTTCTGCCTGCTTTTAACCCGTGGTTTAAGGACCTTAGGAGAACTTTTAAAGAATCCTGAAATGACTGTCATGTACATGTGTATTTAGAGCAGGAACATACATACAAGGATTTCATTGGTGAAGGTCCTTCTCAGTATAAAATTTGGTGGGTGGTTTGGGTGGCCATGGACCCCCTAGAAGTCGTGAGCCTCGGGCTACTGCCCAAACCCCCTATATTATAATCCACCACTGATCATAGATAACAGATGTACATGGTAACTGATCATAGAATTTGAGGCAAATTCTGCATGAGAATTTTTCATCACATGTGGGTAAACACCTGTACAAATAGGTTCCAATGTTGTTTTGCCTGTGTTCTTTACGCAGTCATGGAAGCTAGTTACTATTTACTAAATGATTTGTTTTATAGTTATAGAAATCAACTATGTTCCATGTGTCCTATTTTCATGTTAATCCTAAAACCCATGGAGAGATTTTTCTCCTATCATATCAGTGGTTAATTCCCTAAATGAAAACATAGGAGCTTGGTTGCATAGTCTCCTCGAACCCCAGGTTATATTAGAGACAGTGGGATGGGTCTCAATGGGGCACATTTACTTACGTGGTCCTATCGCGATCCCCGCTGTGTGTTGTCTGACGATAATTCTTTCTGACACGATTCACAGAGCTCGTGCGCCGGATATCCTCCATCCTCCCCATGTATTTGAGTGCATGTCTTGCGACACAATTTTTAAGTTAAATCCCGCGGCTTGTCCGGAACGTCCAACGCCCCGCCCCGATTTGTGTCGCATGACAGCCCGCACGATTGCGTCAAAATCCGATCGTGTGCAACACAACTGTCTGCTAAATACCTGTCCCAGGGGCCGCGATCCCCGAAAACATCAGAAAACCCGACAGAAATGCGATCCGTGGACCCTTAGTAAATACGCCCCAATGTATTGAAAAAAATTCTATGGTAAGCTCTGCACCAAAGGGTAACATGAAATGTTTCGTCGCTATATACTTGTATCCCTCTTGACAAGCCCATAACTGCAGTTGCTCACCATCTTGTAAAATACAGTAATTTTTCGAATGTTTTAAAAGAGTATATACTTAAGGTCTTGACTTATCTATTGTCACACAAGTTTTTTTGTTTTGACACTCAATATTATATTCAGTTGGAGGGTTGCCCCATGGGAGCTAGTTTTTCTGCCACCCTTGCTAATTTGACGGTTGGAGGAAACCTACATTGAATTGCTAATTAATGAGATATCAGACTTTGTGAGATATATCTACAAAAATGATCATAATTTACATTTCACATACAAAATCGCAGACCAAGAAGAATTATTTTTTGCATATAATGCTGAATGTGTGATTCCTGCTCTGTAATGTAAAAGTATTGCACGCAACACTAGATGCCACTGCCACTCATCTTATTTATACCATATGATATTTCCCTTTAGGAGATTACGTTACAGCCAAACACACATCTATTTTTATGATTCAGAAGCTAGCGTTATTGATGAAAGACTTAAAGCACCTTAAGTCACCTTTAATATCTGCCGTTGTTAAAAACGAATGCAGTTTTACACAAGGTTGCCTTTTTGTTGATAAATAAATACTCTTCCTACCATATTCTCTCCAAATTTACACACATCCTTTTGTAAAAAAAAAATTGTATGGTCAAATATAAAAGGAAACGGTTAGATTTATTTGTAAAATATTTGTAAAAACACACTACATCTTTTTCCATTCCAATAACATATCCTTTCAAAACATACATTTCATTGCAATAGGCAGGATGTACACAAATAATTAAAATTAGCCTTTATTAATGTAATCTAAAAAGGTTAATGGCTTAACCCATAGAAAATGGTATATCCAAGTGATTAATCTCTAGCAAATTCACATAGGAGCCACAGAGATTATAACATTGAGATTATTACGTTGAAATGTTATAGCATTATAGCATAGGGCAGGAACAAAGGTTACACAAAGGCAACTAATTTTTGGGCCTGGGGGGAGTGTGGAGTCATTAATTGTGATCGATAGGTGTTGGAAAGAGGGAAAAATTGTGTTCCGTTTGGTCATGTTAAAGGAAATCTGCCATCAAAATGAAGCATTTTAAACCAGAGACACTTACTCATAGATCCAGACACTGTGACTGTGGTAATCTTATATTTGTTATCTATGGCCTCCTTCCTTCAAATGTCAACTTTTTAAATTATTCTAATGAGCCTGAGCGGCTACACTAGCCCCTCTGTGATCTAGCTTTACAGACTGTTACAGATTGTTAATTTTAGAATGAAGGTGGCCTTGGATAACGAATGTTACACAGTCACAGTGCCTGAATAAAGGAATCTCTGGTTTATCATGCTTGAATTTGATGGTAGATTTCAATTTAAGTTTTAAAAATTGTAGATTTTGATGGAGGATTTGGCTGATTTGACACCATAAGTCTAGGCCAGAGATATAAATCGGAGTGGCTTCAGCATAGATGTGGTATTAAAAGCCATGAGACTAAATAAGCTGTCCTAAGCCAATGCTATTGCTAAGTAGGGAAGATTTGTTCCTAGGCTGGGATTCTTTAGAATGGGCATGATCAAGGTAAAAAGAATAGTAGTTAGTGAATGGTTGAAAAGATGTACATCAAGGTCGTAGAGTCATGGACCAGCTTAATTAGACACCAGGAATGATTAAATAAGTCATTGATGTTCTTGGGTTAGACAAAGAAAGCAGAAATTCTCTCTAACAACCCGCTAAGGAGGACAAAATGTACAAAAGATCATTTGTGAAACTACTGAAAAATGACCAGTGTTTTGTTCCAAACTACAAGATATTTTTGAGCGAATAATAGTTTTTCAATTTTGTTTTGCATTTCAAAGGCTTCTTTTGTCTTAAATAAGCATAAAATATCAGACTTTAAGTAATATGTTATCAAAAGCAATAATAAGTGCTCAGTACTGTTGATAAGAAGGGGATGGATGATGCAAGAAGCTTCTAACCCTTAGTGGGGAAGGGAGTGCTCACCAGGTGGCTTGCTCAACTTTCCAGCGATGTACAGCACTTATAAATTGTACAGAAACCATCAGGGCCCCACCTACAATCCATTGAACTGATGCAAGTGCCCCGGGTGTCCCGGCGATCCATGTCACAGATTTAAAGGGCGAGCGCACCACTGATTGGTGCTGGTCACTTCCGGGGTTGCTATATAATCCGGCGGTTCCCATCACTCCCCGCTGGATCTTCAAGCCATTTCCTGAAGTGAAAACTCCTCAGTGCCTCCCTCTCAAGCTTTGTTCCCATTGATGATCTACCAGACTGTCATACCATAGTAATGATGCATGTGTAACTGCCATCACTGCACATTGCCTCACTGAAATTGGTATTACCAAAACACTGGCCATACTGTACACTCTGCAAGCAACCAACAACAGGCAACCATAGTGATGATCACATGACCTGCTCAGACAGGTGCAGGACATGTGATGTGGACATGTGGCCAGTGGCCATCTTTTGTCCTGTGTCTCCTTCACAGAGATAAAATCAATGGACCGATTAACCGGCCAGTAGTATTTTAATTCTTCATTACATTGTATGTCCACAACATTTTTCCACTAAGGGGAGCAACAGCTAATTGCATATTAGCTAATATTTTAATGACCCATTTGAATA
>WNYA01004066.1:0-20879 GCA_019512145.1 Engystomops pustulosus | reverse complement strand
TATTCAAATGGGTCATTAAAATATTAGCTAATATGCAATTAGCTGTTGCTCCCCTTAGTGGAAAAATGTTGTGGACATACAATGTAATGAAGAATTAAAATACTACTGGCCGGTTAATCGGTCCATTGATTTTATCTCTGTGAAGGAGACACAGGACAAAAGATGGCCACTGGCCACATGTCCACATCACATGTCCTGCACCTGTCTGAGCAGGTCATGTGATCATCACTATGGTTGCCTGTTGTTGGTTGCTTGCAGAGTGTACAGTATGGCCAGTGTTTTGGTAATACCAATTTCAGTGAGGCAATGTGCAGTGATGGCAGTTACACATGCATCATTACTATGGTATGACAGTCTGGTAGATCATCAATGGGAACAAAGCTTGAGAGGGAGGCACTGAGGAGTTTTCACTTCAGGAAATGGCTTGAAGATCCAGCGGGGAGTGATGGGAACCGCCGGATTATATAGCAACCCCGGAAGTGACCAGCACCAATCAGTGGTGCGCTCGCCCTTTAAATCTGTGACATGGATCGCCGGGACACCCGGGGCACTTGCATCAGTTCAATGGATTGTAGGTGGGGCCCTGATGGTTTCTGTACAATTTATAAGTGCTGTACATCGCTGGAAAGTTGAGCAAGCCACCTGGTGAGCACTCCCTTCCCCACTAAGGGTTAGAAGCTTCTTGCATCATCCATCCCCTTCTTATCAACAGTACTGAGCACTTATTATTGCTTTTGATAACATATTACTTAAAGTCTGATATTTTATGCTTATTTAAGACAAAAGAAGCCTTTGAAATGCAAAACAAAATTGAAAAACTATTATTCGCTCAAAAATATCTTGTAGTTTGGAACAAAACACTGGTCATTTTTCAGTAGTTTCACAAATGATCTTTTGTACATTTTGTCCTCCTTAGCGGGTTGTTAGAGAGAATTTCTGCTTTCTTTGTCTAACCCAAGAACATCAATGACTTATTTAATCATTCCTGGTGTCTAATTAAGCTGGTCCATGACTCTACGACCTTGATGTACATCTTTTCAACCATTCACTAACTACTATTCTTTTTACCTTGATCATGCCCATTCTAAAGAATCCCAGCCTAGGAACAAATCTTCCCTACTTAGCAATAGCATTGGCTTAGGACAGCTTATTTAGTCTCATGGCTTTTAATACCACATCTATGCTGAAGCCACTCCGATTTATATCTCTGGCCTAGACTTATGGTGTCAAATCAGCCAAATCCTCCATCAAAATCTACAATTTTTAAAACTTAAATTGAAATCTACCATCAAATTCAAGCATGATAAACCAGAGATTCCTTTATTCAGGCACTGTGACTGTGTAACATTCGTTATCCAAGGCCACCTTCATTCTAAAATTAACAATCTGTAACAGTCTGTAAAGCTAGATCACAGAGGGGCTAGTGTAGCCGCTCAGGCTCATTAGAATAATTTAAAAAGTTGACATTTGAAGGAAGGAGGCCATAGATAACAAATATAAGATTACCACAGTCACAGTGTCTGGATCTATGAGTAAGTGTCTCTGGTTTAAAATGCTTCATTTTGATGGCAGATTTCCTTTAACATGACCAAACGGAACACAATTTTTCCCTCTTTCCAACACCTATCGATCACAATTAATGACTCCACACTCCCCCCAGGCCCAAAAATTAGTTGCCTTTGTGTAACCTTTGTTCCTGCCCTATGCTATAATGCTATAACATTTCAACGTAATAATCTCAATGTTATAATCTCTGTGGCTCCTATGTGAATTTGCTAGAGATTAATCACTTGGATATACCATTTTCTATGGGTTAAGCCATTAACCTTTTTAGATTACATTAATAAAGGCTAATTTTAATTATTTGTGTACATCCTGCCTATTGCAATGAAATGTATGTTTTGAAAGGATATGTTATTGGAATGGAAAAAGATGTAGTGTGTTTTTACAAATATTTTACAAATAAATCTAACCGTTTCCTTTTATATTTGACCATACAATTTTTTTTTTACAAAAGGATGTGTGTAAATTTGGAGAGAATATGGTAGGAAGAGTATTTATTTATCAACAAAAAGGCAACCTTGTGTAAAACTGCATTCGTTTTTAACAACGGCAGATATTAAAGGTGACTTAAGGTGCTTTAAGTCTTTCATCAATAACGCTAGCTTCTGAATCATAAAAATAGATGTGTGTTTGGCTGTAACGTAATCTCCTAAAGGGAAATATCATATGGTATAAATAAGATGAGTGGCAGTGGCATCTAGTGTTGCGTGCAATACTTTTACATTACAGAGCAGGAATCACACATTCAGCATTATATGCAAAAAATAATTCTTCTTGGTCTGCGATTTTGTATGTGAAATGTAAATTATGATCATTTTTGTAGATATATCTCACAAAGTCTGATATCTCATTAATTAGCAATTCAATGTAGGTTTCCTCCAACCGTCAAATTAGCAAGGGTGGCAGAAAAACTAGCTCCCATGGGGCAACCCTCCAACTGAATATAATATTGAGTGTCAAAACAAAAAAACTTGTGTGACAATAGATAAGTCAAGACCTTAAGTATATACTCTTTTAAAACATTCGAAAAATTACTGTATTTTACAAGATGGTGAGCAACTGCAGTTATGGGCTTGTCAAGAGGGATACAAGTATATAGCGACGAAACATTTCATGTTACCCTTTGGTGCAGAGCTTACCATAGAATTTTTTTCAATACATTGGGGCGTATTTACTAAGGGTCCACGGATCGCATTTCTGTCGGGTTTTCTGATGTTTTCGGGGATCGCGGCCCCTGGGACAGGTATTTAGCAGACAGTTGTGTTGCACACGATCGGATTTTGACGCAATCGTGCGGGCTGTCATGCGACACAAATCGGGGCGGGGCGTTGGACGTTCCGGACAAGCCGCGGGATTTAACTTAAAAATTGTGTCGCAAGACATGCACTCAAATACATGGGGAGGATGGAGGATATCCGGCGCACGAGCTCTGTGAATCGTGTCAGAAAGAATTATCGTCAGACAACACACAGCGGGGATCGCGATAGGACCACGTAAGTAAATGTGCCCCATTGAGACCCATCCCACTGTCTCTAATATAACCTGGGGTTCGAGGAGACTATGCAACCAAGCTCCTATGTTTTCATTTAGGGAATTAACCACTGATATGATAGGAGAAAAATCTCTCCATGGGTTTTAGGATTAACATGAAAATAGGACACATGGAACATAGTTGATTTCTATAACTATAAAACAAATCATTTAGTAAATAGTAACTAGCTTCCATGACTGCGTAAAGAACACAGGCAAAACAACATTGGAACCTATTTGTACAGGTGTTTACCCACATGTGATGAAAAATTCTCATGCAGAATTTGCCTCAAATTCTATGATCAGTTACCATGTACATCTGTTATCTATGATCAGTGGTGGATTATAATATAGGGGGTTTGGGCAGTAGCCCGAGGCTCACGACTTCTAGGGGGTCCATGGCCACCCAAACCACCCACCAAATTTTATACTGAGAAGGACCTTCACCAATGAAATCCTTGTATGTATGTTCCTGCTCTAAATACACATGTACATGACAGTCATTTCAGGATTCTTTAAAAGTTCTCCTAAGGTCCTTAAACCACGGGTTAAAAGCAGGCAGAAGGGAGATATCCTCCATTCCCCAAGAAGCTTGAAGTACTATATGTAGGAAGTGATTGTAGAGGCTATAATAGTTATACAGCCCAGGGCAGTCTTAATCTGCTGCTGTCTATGATATATAGATAAGGTTTATTAGAATCTCATCCTCCTTGCTGAAAGTATTTATGCCAACAGATTCAGATGGAAAAATATGTCAACATTCCAAGTATTCATACATAAGGTGCTTAATGTCATATTAATTATTTAAGTATGCCACATTATTTTATTAATCTGTGTGGCTATTTTCCTTTCACCATGAAATATAGATATATGAATAAGAAAATGGCAAACATGTTTTTTTTCAGCTTTTTGTCCAGCTTTCCATTGCATGACATGGAATATAAAATGCCACCACTAGGAAGAACAATTTGTTACGTAGAAAGTAAGCCCTCAGACAGCCCCATGGACTGCAAAATTTTAAAGTTATGAAATTTGGAAGGTGGGGAGCAAAGTCCATTAGTGGGAAAGGGTTAATAATAATAACAAGTTATAAAGCAATTTGGTAGAGCTTTTGAAATCAGTCATAGCTGCCCAATAGCACCACATTGATAACCCTTTATCTAGAGATTTTTATCCTTCATATCATTTTTCAATAAATGTATAACATTTTTTCATTTGGCTCCAGATCTTAGCATTGATGGCGTACATTTTGTTATTATAAAGATAGCGCTCAATATTCCAGATTGCACTCTGTATTACAAATGTATGCAGCAATCATTTTTTAAATACTTTTCAGTAAAGCATTGGTGAGCTTTCTAAACACTTGAAAATAAATTGTAATTGTTTTATCCATCTCTGTCTCTTGCTTGAACACTATGAAGTGTTTACTAATTTCTGTATATTGTTCGATGTATTCATCTCTACTGATTGATTTTTTTTTTCTTGTGGAAAAAGCTTCTGCAGTGTTTTATAGATTATCATTTGACTGTGCCTTTATTCTGCTGAGATGGGATTTACATTCTATTTGCCCTTCTAGGTGATCCTTTTGTCCATTCACACTTAGGCTCTTTGTATATTAGAGCTTCTTTCTTCCTGTAAGTGTAGTTTTGTTTCATGATGTTAATTTTTTTTTTGACAGCTACACTAAAACAGTATAGACTGTATATCATTGTTGCTTTAGATCCTATCACATCACGCTGTGTATTTGATTCATTAACCTGTGCAGTATTCAAGGCATTTTAATGGATTTCTCAGTTAGAAGTACACCACACAATGGAACCAGTTTTGTGAAAATGAAATGCATTGCAGGTCATTTATCAAACATTATCTTGTACATTTATCTGGCTCCAAGAAGCTATATTTATCTACTAGTCAAAAAATGGCTTTTTGTTAAGTCTGTTCTGCAGAATTATTTATTTAAAACTATTGCTTCAGATACCCATTGTCAGTCTGAGAAATAATAACATGCTTATTTTTATGCCTCATATGTTCATATTTCAAAAATTAAAGGGACAGTTTGGCAATGAATTTAATTGCTGGCACTCTGTGGCGGATGAAGACTACTATTGTTCTCAGATTTTACATAGTTAAAGCAGCCTGCTCCTGATCCCCTGCTAGATTCGCCCCCACTGAATTTACATGGAAATCTTTAGAAAGCATTTACTACCTGATGTATACTGACAACATTACTAACAATTAATAACATTCCCAAAGCGTTTGAGCCACTATCTCAAAAAGCAGGCTCGGAAGGTTAGTCAGTGACACAGGCAGAAGTTACATTGACTTACAGGTGTCAATTTGCTCCGTCAGGAGGACTTCATCTCAACTTTTCCCAGCCATGACATATCACTGTTGAAGCCATGCGTTTTGCCTTTTAACATTGCCAATAATGATTAATAATGCAAAACACATTTTGCGACTTACAAAACACATATGCACATTTGCATATACGCTTTGACTAATGTTTTTGAAATGCATGCAAATCACAATACAAATGCAGCATGTGAATGTAACCTCATTAATATTTTGTGCCATCTCATTATTATTCATTTACATAGAACACCATCCTAATTCATAAAATGCCCCTAATGATTTTATCTACAGAGCCACCCAAACTAATCTGTTTGTCTATGTATATGCCTATCTATCTATCTATCTATCTATTACACCATCTTACAATCAATGCCTGTAGTAACCATTCAAAGTTAAGAGCTCATATTAATGATCAGTATCAAAATAGAAGCTGAGCTGTGAATGGCTGCTTACTTACACAGCAGCCTAGCAGACAATTGTGGTATAAATGGTGGTTAGTAAGTGTATTTTTGGAAGAACGGGATGAATATTTTTTACTCAAAACCTAGTCTATGACATTCCATCAGTCACAGGCAGTAGCTATGCAAAATGTGATTGTAGATGCAACAGTGCATATTCCTTTACCAGGCATGCATATATACATATACACACACATGCAACACCCCCGCTAATGCAGTGCAAATGTAATGTTGTGAAATCAACACCCCCCTGCATCGAACCTAGGGAGACTTCAAGTGTCTGGAAATGGTAATGAAGCTGGTAAATATCTACCTGAGAAGGAAGCTACAAGTGTGTGACCAATCAGGTGAACTGTTATTATTACAATGTAAATGTCACGACTGGGAGTCTGTGGACCCCCTGGACCACCGCGGGAGGTGGTACTAGCCGACCTGGGACTGGAGTCTAAGTGGAACCCGGTGTTCACCAGAGCCCGCCGCAAAGCGGGATGGACTAGCTGCGGCGAGTAACCACCAGGTCGTTCCACAGGTGCGACTAGCCCGCGGTGGCTGCCAAGGTAGTAACACAGGAGACAGTCTGTACCCAGAGGGACGGCAGGAGAATAGCCCAGGAAGACACACAGGACTCAAGTCAGGAATCGCAGGAGCTGGCACACAGAAAAGCAGGACCACAGGGATGGGCTGGCACACAGGAACGCAGGAACGGACTGGCACACAGGGACGCAGGAATCACAGGAACGCAAGAATCACAGGAACACAGGAATCACAGGAACGCAGGAATAACAGGAGCTTTCTCTTCAGGGAAGTTTGAAGATCCGGCAAGAACAAAAGGAAGGGGCTGGAATTTAAAACAGAGCAGCGGCAATTATTGGCGCGCTGGCCCTTTAAATCTTTGCAACGACGGGGACGTACTCGCGGAGCCGCGGGAGCTGTGGAGGACGCCGCTGGAATCGGGGGAGGTGAGAGAAGCCGGCCACCAGACTCTAAGGCGGCACAGGTGCTACCGCGATCCGAGACAGGGATCCCGGGAGCACCCGTGACAGTAAAGTTGCTGGTTGGATGATAAGCTTGCCACCTCACAAGGGGAATTTATAAAATAATAATTTGGGATCAGTTTCCATGGAGCTTTTGAACATTCGTAATAGCGCTTTAAGTCTACCTATTCTATTGGAAATCAAGTAACTTCCTTTAAGGAGTTTTCCCCCGAAAAAAAAATTCTCACATTTCTATCCCCTACTGATGTTAACACATCTTTTTACTTTACTCAGTTTTATTGCTGTTTTAGCTTCTATCTCTCCCTTGGCTGCTCATTGCAAAATCCCAAGGTGTGGGCGGGGCCTCTAAGCAGACACATTATTATTCATCTGGTTCTGTGGGGTGACAATGTGGTTAGATTATCAGGGTACAATGTGTATATGTACTTTCATCTGGCTTCTGACATTGTACTAAGACTCTGACACATAGAAAGAGAGATGAGACAGATCAGAGATGCATGAGATAATCACACAGAGGCTGATTACATTACACTGTTACACTGTGAGCTCTGCTACATCTCACAGATATGTGCCTGCCCGAATCACTTATCACCTTTTAGCTTGTAGTTTGCAGCCTCTCTCTTCTCACCATGTGCTGTCAGGATGTGAATCAGTGAGAGTTTGTGAGCTCCATGCAGCTCCACAATCTCATCCAAGATGGCACCCATCCTTAAGTCAGAAGTTACTGGGTCGTGTCTAGGAGCGGCTGAATTTTTATACAGCAAGACTGATAGAAACAGGTTGGACTTACATCTCTGAAATGCTGCATTTTTGTAAATAACAGTGAATTAGAGAATTTCCAGACTTTTGATTTCTAGTTGTGAATTCTTTGAGAATTGTTGGATAAAAAGGATCCCAATTCACATTATGATTAGTAGAAGTGGATAATGCACATCTCTCTAACACAAAAGCTTTTGGTAAACCTCTTATACAATCTTCACTGAGCTTCTTATCTATACTGTTGCTGTATCATCAAGCAAGAATCATTTTTTATCAGAATACTACGAATATGTATCTGTGTACAGGGTATATAATTACTAGGCACATTGTATTCAGTCTTCTGTGAAGAAAATGCTCAAGCTGCACTTCTCTGAAATTAAAAAGAAATTCAACTGCAAATAAGACCAAAAGATTATGCAGTGAGAAATCACCTTTTATTGTAAGAAATATAATTGCCAATGTAGTCACCTTGGACGTGCTTGGAATAAGGTCCCATGCGACACATTTGTTGCAAACATTTCAGCCGTTGTCCCAATTATCTAAATGAGACAAACCATACAAAAGTACACAATGAATGTTATGTAAGAAATTATGGAACATGTACATGTGTAACAATTTGTAGTTTTTGCCTAAAGAGATGCACTTACTTACCAGTCATACCAGTAAGCTAATGAGTCCTAAGCTATTCATGTTCAATCTGCCTACCTAGAGAAGGAGATAAGAAAAAATTAACCCCCCAAAATGCAGGATAAAAAATTCAGGTGGGTTGTATTAGTTAAAAGTTAACATTTATTATAAAAAATTTCTGTACTCGAAGTGCGGCACCATCAAGGCACATTTTTCTTTATTTCTTTTGCTGAATGTATTGGTGCCCCACCGTAGGATCATAACCTGCATTAGTCCTAGGGAAAACATTGAAGCACTACAAACTTTTATTAACTCAGCATAGCAGAGCAAGGTGTGAATGCTTGTATGGAGCACAACTTGGTAGTTCACCCATGGTCACACATTTATCATGAAGTATTGGCTACATTTTATACAGGCGATGTAGGTAACACTTTGATAGGGAGAGTTCCATATTCCATTTAGACATTTTCATACAACTATACAGTAGATACATGTGATGATTCTAAACAATAAACAGATATTGATGGCATTTACAGGGTTTATCTGTGCCCTATTATAGTCGCCCTTAAAAAACCATATTTTCAGCTATTACTTTTCTTTTTACATCTCTTATTGCTGTAGGAATGACATTTTCCTAAAAATACATTTAGTTGCCATGGTATGACATGGTGAGGTCCCCTGGTATGGCACAGAGAACAGTATTAAGGCTGAGTCATTTAGAAGATGTATGAATTTGGTTCAGTATTTTGTAGTTGGAATTTTCAAATAATTGAGATGAATTCTGCTCAAGAAATCCATTTACTCAATTCTTCTGGATGTGCTGTCTTAAACCTATAGATATTTATTAGGATAAATCTAGACGCTACACAAGTCAAGGTGGTAGACAACAACTTTAGAATTTGTGAAAATGGACATTATTTATTTCTGGCAAGCACTTTCACAATTCTCTACCAGATTTGCCGATGCATGGAGGCTGCTTTGATTTTAATATGCTAATTTCAATTTTCAAGCTGTGAATATGTATTTACTGGGAATAGAAATTCACAGTAGGGTTTCTGTGTGTCAGGGCAGACGGGCAACCTATCTTTTTATGTGTGGGATAGGGCCCCATAGCAACCAGATGGATTTTTTTTATCCCAAGTTATTGAGAATGCTGTAGGTAGGAACTAAAAGCAGTATAAGGAAGATAAATCAGAAGACATAAAGGATTTCACTGAAAATTTCTAGTTAGCTCAAATTATGCTGCTATCCTTGTTTTTTATTAATACATAACTTTTCTATCAGTTTCTGAGTACAATTTCCTTGGAGGCTTTGACAAACAGGCATTTCATGACTGTGACTAATAGTGGAACCAGAGAACAAGAGACTTAAAGTATCACATAGTACTGTAGTAAGAAAACGCGGCATTCACCGACTTCTTTGTGGAAACGTTTCTTTATTTCATTTAGGCTGACAGGTACATAAAGGGTGCATGCCGTGACTTAAAGTACACCTACCATCAGATTACCTGATGGGAGTTGCTTCAACTCACCTCCCCGTTACATCACCATCAGCAGAAATCGTCTTATTCTTTCTTTTAGAAGTGCTGGATTTTGTAGAAATAAATAAAAGCTCTATACTCTAGAGGTTGAGGCAATCTATTGAGCGCCTCTTGGCTCCACAATAAGTAATTTGTGCATTCCCCTCAGTGAACTGGCTCCACCTACACTATGCTAAGAGAGGCGGTGACATCACCAGCCCTCCCACTGCTATTCTCACGTGATACGTGAGAGCACATGCCCCCCAGTAGATGGGTAGCCACGGCACGTGTCCCTAAGTAAATAGATATCTACAGTATAAACCCCCAGTAACTAGGTAGCTACAGAATGTGCTCCCCAGTAAATAGGTAGCCACAGCAGGTGCCATCCCGGTAAATTGGTAGCCACAGCATATGCCTTCCCCTTATATAAGTAGCCACAGCACATGCCCCCAGTACATAGCTAGCCTCAGCACATGCCGCACAGTTGAAAAGCAACTCAACACATGCCTCCCAATAGATAGGTAGCTACGGCACATACCCCCCAGTAGATAGTTAGCCACAGCACATGACCCCCATTATATAGGTAGCCAAAGACCATGCCCCACAATAGATAATAAGTGGGGACACATGCTCCCAGTATATAGTATAAAGCCACCGTACATAACCAGTGTATATATGCAGAACAATCAATAGAATAAAAAATAATAATACTCACCTTCCTGCACTGCCTGCAGCTGGTTCTTTTTGCTCCTAGCTCCTCTCTATGGCCCAGGTGCCGCTGCCTAAGCAACGATGGCGACAACGGTTCCTATGTCACACTAAGGACACACACAGCATCATTTGCCATTGAAGGTCGGGAGTCTGACTGCAGCTCGGGCCCCATCTAGTGGCTCGGCCTGGGACTGCAGTTCAAAGTTTCCCCCTAGGATGGTGGCCATGAGAATATGAGAAAGTAGATTTGGCAACTGGTTGACTAAAAGTAGCAAAACACTAAAAGAATTAAGTTTGGCACCAAACGGGTGACATCACTGCCTCTTACCATGTGACCAGCCTCATTTACATAAAGATAAGATGATTTTGCAATGATTAATATATGAATTGACTAGATAAATGCTGGGATAGGATCCTTGTGAACTGCTCCAACAGGTAGTAGTGACAGGACAAGTGACACAGACCTGATGACAGGTGTCCTTTAACATAGAGCCCGGTGCTGTATTACGTCAAAAGATAGGACATGTCATATCTTTCTACAGGCTACAGAACGGCACCGTACTGCTCCTGTACAGCGCTGTGAGGCCATTGCATTGTATGGGATACATATATACGCCGTATATACATCAGACATATATACGCGCCCCCCCATGCGTTCATGTGGTTGTAGCCTAAGAATGTATTATTTGACCAGTACTGCCAGCAGTTAAACAGCTTTATGTTGGAAAAATCGGATATAATCACACAGTTTTAACTAAGGCACTGCAGAAGACTTATGTCTGCTGACAACAGTAAATGTTTTATTACAGCAAGGGTGATTGGACCTTGCATGGGGACTAGCAGTTTTTAAAATGCTATTAGGCCTTATGCTCTGTGTTTGACTGCGGATGCCCTCTTCTGATGGAATTCAGATAAATAATTTTGTTGTCTGAAAAGAGCTTCGTGCAGTCTCATTCTGAATTCTTATCAGTCTGTCAATGTGGAGCCATAGGACGTTAGAGAAAGGTACATCCTGCAGGCAGCAGCCGTTCCCATGAATTAGTCGTAACCTATCGGAAATGGAAAGGTTAAAAGATCAAAGATGGTACAGATTGAAGCTGCAGTTTCAGGTGAATTGAAAGGCCAGACACAGAGGATAAATGGAACAGCGAGCAGCTTTGTGCATTCCATTAGTCATCATTACTTGTCCCAAAATGTGTCACATTTCTCTGAAGCCACTTTACTGTTAATTACTGTAGTAAATGTCCTGACAGACAGTGCCTTGTAAAACTCAGTGGACAACAATTGCTTCTGGCAGAAGTTCTTAAATTATTCTAAGAACTTTTTTTTTTGGTGTACTTGTATGAGAAAGTACGAAATCAAATAAGGAAACTTAATTGGAAAATATCTTTAAAAAATTATAATAGTAATAATCTTTATTTACAGAACACCAGCAATATAATCATAAATAATAAATAATAATTCCTTTATTTGTAAAGCACACACAGATTACGCAGCGCTGCATAGAGATTGCCAAATTGGTCCCTGTCCCCAATGGGGCTCACAATCTAATCAACCTATCAGTATGTTTTGAAGTGTGGGAGGAAACCCAGGCAAACATGGAGAGAACATACAAACTCAGATGTTGACCTGGATGGGACTTGAACCCAGGTCCCCAGTGCTGCAAAGCTGTAATACTAATCACTAAGCCACTGTGTAAAAAAGCAGATAATAGCAAATATTGGAATCCAATAGGTGATTGGACTATTTTGCACAGTAGTCCAATCAGCTTTTGTAAAAGCACATAAATCTGCCCGAACCATTCTCCAGCCAGTATCTGTGTAAACACAGGAATGAAGTTTAGGGCTTAGTGTTGCATGAAAGGCTCAGGTTCTGAATGATAATGGAAGAAGGAGACTAAACTAAGGAAGTTAAATTAGGGATAGCAACATACCTGTCTAAAATGTATATGTTTTTCAGTCATGCTTGAAATTGTGAAAATGTGGAGAGAACCAGATTGTCTGACATACACATTGTAGGGAATAGGTGGAGCATGAGAAATAGTATTGGGAGTTCTGGATTATGCAAAATGTTAGTCTTGGCAAACTGCAGGGCATATGTAGGGTGGTAGCATAAAAATAAAAAATAAAATCCAGCGTCCTCTTCTTAGATAAAAAATACTATTTATTTAAAAATTATTAAAAATAGCTGGGGTACATTAGGTGGGAAGGCTAAGGAAAGAAGTAATGCCTACTGCGACCCGTGTGATTTCTTTGTCTAGCATAGCATAGTAGACAGGTGTAGACAGGACAGGAACTCCTGTAGTTGAGAACTGAGGACAGTTTTATTGGAACAAGAATTGGCATTCCTTAAATGGTTAAACAAGCGGCTGGCTGCACTGGTATACAATTCTACAACGGACCCTGCCCGAACAGGCACAGACTATAACCTCTCCACTGCCGGGTGCTCCTCCTCTTCAGGCCTCTCCACTCCCACTTGCAAAGGAGGTGGTGCCTAGGAGGAGATAATCATTATTCCTGATGGTGCACTAGGAATAATTATTTCAGAGCTTGTACCCCCTTATGAATGTCCCCCATTGTTCTAATGATTAGAATACAATATGAGTCTGCCTGCTGTATGTAGAATTAATTGTAGCAGGGAGAGTTTAGTGAAGGGTGATTTCAGAGCATTACAATAATCACGAGACAAGTGACTCAAGAGACAATGATGGTTGTAGCGCAATACATACATACAGTACATACCTCACGCACCATGAATAAAACCATAATACCACAACATCATCTGAGACAGACATGTGATCACACACAGTAAATATTTGTTTGCTATATAAATCAACCAATGCTTGCAATGGTACACTCCCAATTCCCTAGGTTACGTACAAGATTCTGTAGGTTTGTTCTTAAGTTTAATTTGCATATAAGAATTATATTTTATATTGCCAAATTATAGACTTCAAACTTGAAGATATAAAATTGTAATTTTTTGGTGAAGAATCAACAACAAGTAGGATACAATTGTAAAGTGGAACAAAATTTATTGGATTTTTTTTGCATCACATTAGGTTTTATTCTACAAAATTAGTAAAACTAAAAGATGCATCTCAGCCGCAAAACTAATATTTTATAGCTCACAAAAGTGCACCAATGAAGCAACTAAAACACACTAAATTCTAAAGGGAAAATCTGGCTGATGCATGGTCCACCATTCCCTATTGTGCCTCGCTGTGCGCCAATACACAAAGTGACGTTCACATGTGGGGTGGCTCAGAATGTGTTAAATTTAATGCTAATGGCACATATTACTGACAAAAGTGGACGATTCTAAATTTCACCTCCATTTTGTTTTAATTACTACAACTTCCTAAAAGCTGTCTCTGATAGTTTGAGTGGGTGCATTTCAAAAAGGAGTGATATCTAGGTGGTTTCTAATATTATACATTGCAAATCTCATTAAAATTAATAATGATTCCCAAAAAAGTCAATTCTAAAATCTGCTTGAAAATACTGAAAATCCATGTTTGATTTGTAAGCCAGGAGACATCAGAATAAAATATCAGGAAAAATTTGCCACTAATGTGAAGTACATGTGTGGAAAAAACATTCTCAAAATAACTTTACTGAAAAGTCACAGTGTTCAAAAGTTACAGTGTTCAAAAGTTATAAAACATGTCAGATTACAAATAATGGGACTGAATCTTAAAGGGAACCTGTCATCAGAAATGTTTCTAGTAAACCACTACCTGTATATGGCAAAGTAGCTGAACAGCTTCTAGATCATGTTTGTTTCATGGCCCAGTGTGGTTGCATCATCCAGAATATCAACTTTGATGTGTGGTGTAAATTGGTTGTAAAAAGTCAAGAAGGTGGAGAGTTTAACACTGAAGTCAAGCTCTCCTCATCTCAGAACAGCACCTTCGTTGTAACTGATGCTTATCCATCCAGGGACATCACTAACCAGATCTCCTAAAGTCTGGCACATTAGGGCACATTTACTCACCTGTCCACGTTGCGATCCCCAATCCGGAATGTCCGACTACAAGCGTGCGCCCGATATCCTGCATGTGTCGCTCCCTGCTCAGGTCCGCCAGAGTTCACCTTCTTCTTCCTGTTGCTAATAAAGTGCTTGGCTTGTGACACAATTTTAAAGTTAAATCCTGCGGTTTGTCCGAATCCATCAGATCATCCGACCGCCGCCCCCCCCAATTTGTGACGCATGAAAGCCAGCGCGATTGTGCCAAAATCCTATCTCGTACGAGACAAGGCCCTTCTAAATCTCTGTCCCGGCGGCGCGATCCCCGAAAAGTCAGAAAACCCATTTGAAATGTGGCCGCGGGACCCTTAATAATTAAGCCCCATTATGTCAATTACAGGGAAGGAGGCATTAAAAGATGAGGAAAAGATTGACTTTATTGTTAATGTCTCCACTTCCTTGACTGTATACACCCAATTTACATCTCACTTCAAAGTTGATTTTCTGGATGACATCACCACACTTGGCTATGAAAGAAACAGGATCTAGAAGCTGTTCAAGTGTTTGACACCATACTGGTAATAGTTTATTAGGTCAGATTTTGACCTAATGGATTGTGCAGTGGATTCACTACAAGCGTGCGCCCGATATCCTGCATGTGTCGATCCCTGCTCAAGTCCACCGGAGTTCATCTTCTTCTTCCTGGTGCAAGTAAAGTGCTTGGCTTTTGACACAATTTTAAAGTTAAATCCCGCGGTTTGTCCGAATACGTCAGATCGCCCGATCTCCGCCCACCCCCCCCATTTGTGGCCATGAAAGAAACAGGATCTAGAAGCTGTTCAAGTGTTTGACACCATTCTGGTAATAGTTTATTAGGTCAGATTTTGATGACAGTTTCCCTTTAAGCTTTAAACTGGCTGCATCCTGAAGGGGTTAAAACCTGGTACTGAGGTACAGTACATTACCAGCATGCATAGGTCGGTCTATAACAAGGAATCATCTGTAAGTCGGGTGTCCTTCACTTGGGGACAGCTCATATTTAAATATTTACATGTAATATTTGCAGTATGTTCAGCAATGTCCAAGTAATTTCTTGGATTAATAAAGTCGTACCACATCGTATAAGTATTTGAATAAATCTGATGCTCAGCAATACCATAAGAGTTGGCAT
Organism: Engystomops pustulosus; assembly: GCA_019512145.1. NCBI lineage: Eukaryota > Metazoa > Chordata > Amphibia > Anura > Leptodactylidae > Engystomops > Engystomops pustulosus. The sequence goes on along the minus strand of WNYA01004066.1, from coordinate 5,225 downwards.
GCAACACAAATGCATTTTGAATCTGCTGAAACCTTGCTACCAAAAATGAAGTCTAGGTGAGAAATTATTTGCAATTCAAATTCTTACAGCTGGAAGCAAATATGTATTAGAATACACAGAGTACAGAAAGGGTTTTTTTGATTTTAGGTGTAAGACAGATTTCCAATTTTAGCAAATGCTATTAGACATTATCAGGTCAGTCTTTATCAGGAAAGTCTTATTTGATAAAGCTTGAGAATAAATAATATTAACCTAATGTTATACCTAAAGACATATGCAAACCAGAAATACTTATATTATTTAAGATTATACCTTTTGTGAAGGGAATCAGAAAAACACCATCAGACGCCATAACGGTAAAGAACAGAGAGAAAAAGATTTTTAAAAAAACATATTTACAACTAAACTTTTGGAATGCTCTCTGTGATAACATACTGTCCCACACATAATCTCTGTTCCCCACAGGACCTTCTGATTCACTCCATTGCCACCCTCTCTTCTCACAACTGTATCCAGGATTTCTTCTGTGTATCACCTATACTCTGGAACTCTCTACCAAAATGTGTCAGACTGTCCCCTACCTTCCAATCCTTCAAACGTTATCTAAAAAACCCACCTGTTCAGAATCACCTACAATACTCAATAACTGAACTGCTCTGCTCCCTCAACTTGTGCCTCCATATAGTTTGTGAGTCCTCATGGACTGGGTCCATAGTACTGTAGTATGGCAGTATATGGTAGGATCAATCAGACAACCTTGGGTAAAAGTACCATAGAGTGTCTGAAAAATAGTAAAAATAAAAAAAAGGTTAAAAAAATTGATATTAAAAAATAAAATTAAAATCACCCGCCTTTCCCTAGAAGTCATATAAATACAAATAAACAGTAAAAATCATAAACACATTAGGTATCGCCGTGTCAGAAAATACCTGATCTATCAAAATATTATAAGAGTTTTTCACTGGTGTTTAATTCACTGGTGTTTAGCTCCATTAATGGAAAATACCGCCCAAAGTTGAAAATGCCACTTTTTGCCATTTTGAAAAATATTAAAAATTCAATAAAAATTGATCGAAAGGTTGTACAGTCCTAAAAATGGTAGCATTGAAAATGTCATCAAAAGTCGCAAAAAATGACACTATCCACAGCTCCATACACAAAAGTATAAAAAATTTATTAGCACCAGAAAATGGCAAAATAAAAAAAATCTGTACAGAAGGTTTTAATATAATTATAAAACCTATACAAATTTGTTATCCCTGTGATCGCACCATTCCAAATAATAAAATAGATATGTCATGTGGGGCAAGTCCACAAGAAAACGGCACAAATGCATTTTTTCACCTTTTTCACTGCATTTGGAATTTTTTTTTTTCCCCACTTCCCAGTACACGGCATTGAATAAATAATACAATCAATCAATATGAAGTGCAAAAGTTATACATTTTTTGAAGGTGGGGAGTGAAAAATGGAAATGAAAAAACAAAAAAGGTCAAAAAATGTAAACTTTGCACAAAAATGTATTTTTTTTGCCATATTCTGATCTCAATATTTTTTTATACAGTTTACTGAACTGTGTTAAATATGATTTTTTGCAAGACTAGCTGACGTTTTCAATTTTGGTGAGTGTATAGCCTGTTGATCACCATTTATTATTTTTTTAGTTTTTGCAAAATGGATGAAAAGTGTTGATCTGGACATTTGAACGTAATTTTCTGTTACAGCACCAATGGGAATAACTGATAGAATGGGACATTTTGAACATGGTGATACCTAACATATGTATGATCAGGTTTATTTTTTTTTTTACTTCTGATCTAGGGAAAGGGAGTTGGTTTAAACTTTTTACATTTTACATTATATATATATATATTTTTTTAATTTCATTTGTAAAATGTTATTTTACAGTTTTTAGGGTCCCCTGGGTTACTTTAACCCTTGTGGGATGCTTATACCTTATACTGCAATACTAGTGTAATTATATAGCAATATATCGGTCTATCCAATGATCTTTCCCAAGAAAGAATTGTGTATGTACCGCTGCCATTTAAATACTACAGCAGCTTAAACGCCACCAGTAATTCCATAGCCAGTGCCAGCCATCAGTCCCGCTCCATACACGTCTTACCACCTGCCAATGTGCGGTGGAAGTATTAATATTAACAGCCAAAATATATCTGCAAGAAATATTGGGGAATGGATAAGGGCCATGCACCAGTTTCCTGTTGGACTTTGCACATTCTTTTATGTGCAAACTGGTTGCACTTGTATTTAAGAAGTGTCTGCGCCACATTTGTGTCACACACAACCCTATTGTGGCGCAGATGCACTAGGCATCATGTGACACAAATTTCTGCACTAAAGGGGACGTTTTGGCGCTCAGATTTAACATGCAAAGTCCGACAGAATTGTGTTGCACGCCCTATGTAAAAGGTGCACCAAAAGAAAAAGCAGTGCACTCTGTCGGGGCAGTGCAGGGGGAGCCAGATTTATGAAGAACGTGCGCCATAAAACTTGAATCTGGTGCACTCTGCACTATACACAGGCAAGCTGCACATAGTACAGACTGCTCTGTTCTTAGTTAATGTGCCCCTTATGTCAGCCATGGTATGTGGTGTATCTTTGTCTGATTACCTTTTTGTTTCAAAGTGACCCTTTCAGATCTGGCAAACAGAGGTACAGTTAAATATCAAAATATACATTTTAATTCTTACCTAGAAACTGCAGTTCTAGATAAGATATTAAGTGTGTGTAAAAAGATGCTTATATCTTTAAAATGACAAGCTACTCATTGTAATATTGTAAATAACTATTGTTTTATGTATCTGTATTGGTTGATTCATACATACAGAATTCCATTCCTATTTAAAGTCTGTTCATTATGTTTTATAACTTTTCAAAATTCACCAGTATTTACACATATTACATAAAATTACACAATTAGGGGTTTAGTAGAACATGCACATTGCATTGTTTTTCATCACAAAGAATGAAACATGCCCCTCATTCATGATGGAGTATTACATTGTTAGCTTATCATGTTAGCTTTAATTCAGTGAGTGATTTCTCTATGCAGAATGCACATTGCTTTATTTATGACAAAGCTATAATCATATCTGGGCAACATTTCTCTGCATACAGCTTGTGTATTCTTTTCAGAGACAAATAAAATCTCTTGATGATAAAATATTGAATCAATGAAAAGCCCTCTATTCAGTATTGTAGTTTAATAATAGTTTTCCTCTAGTAATTTGCCATGAGGGCACTTGGACATGGTTAGTACAACAATTTCAATTGTGCGGTTGTAATCCATAATAGACTGTCTAGTGTCCTTTCAAGCATTATTGTAGTAAAGTCTGATAGATCTGTCTCATGTGCTTTTATTTAGAGACATTTGTAAAGTGAATGGCTTAGTCACTGTGCCTTCTTTTTAATCAATAATGTGTTAAAAAAAAACAGAGAATCATTTGAAAACTGGTAAATTAAAGGAGCATTAAGAACTCCGATTTTGCATTACTTTGATTAAAAGCTAAATACTGTGCCAAATGAGGCTAATCAGAATATCCTGCTCTAGGACGTTCAACATCTCCACCAGCTGTTGGCAAAAATTGTCCTCAATAGACAAGGAATCATTTTTTGTCTTGCTGCTTTTATTGATACATTCTGCTCTTTTTTAAAAAACAAACATTTTATTCGTTTTTCAGAATATAACATAATAACAATAGAAGACAAGTTAAAACAAGTTAGAAATATAGGGTGTTATCCGTGACATTATACCTTGACAATGCAAAGAGTCACTTTTGTGGTAATTTTCATCAGTAGATATTCAAGAGCATAGAGTAGGTACTTTATGGGGGCATTGAGATTGAGATTAACACATTGTCCCATTCCCTGGGGATGTATGTCAAATACAGTTGGTTAAAACCTCATTTATTCTGTAATGGTGATCTCAATGACTTGAGTTGGAGAGCTCCAAAAGAGCCCTGCAGGCCTCCAGTATTGTACCATGTTGTTAACCTAAACGGACGCACCAACTCCACAATTTCCAATCTGGTCATACGAATGACAAAATTCTTCTATTTCCTAAAAACCCCCTTGGTCTACTTTTCTTTGTGTCACAATGTTTCTAGTGTATCTAGCCTTATTAGATATCTCGGTATAACTGTTACTTCTGAATAACTGTTACTAATGGCTTTATCCAGTGGTTAATAATACATCTCTTAGCTATCAGCAAGAAAGCATGAGGATCTGAACTTAAAACCAATATCATCAATATATATCCTGATGTCCCTAAATTAACCCTTTCAGCACCTACGGTCATTGATGCCAAAAATACCAGTTACATTTTTGCCGTTCTGCTATGCACTTTAACTTTGTTTTTTTAAAGACATGTGAGACTTTATCATGATACCATAGTTATAATAATTATATCTTTAAAATTTGCTAATAATTGACTATAAATGTGAAAATATAAGATTTTTGTAATATTTCCAATCAAAGTGCTTTTTAAAAAGTAGTAACTTTTACCAAACTATGTTATACAGCATTATTCCATTTCCCAGGTTTAGCTACAGATGTGGAGGGTGCATGTACTTCTGCAATAATGAAAAGTGAAAGTGTTTCCCGTAGCTCCTTCTATATTCTGCTTTCATCTGACTGGCTTGAGGGGGCACATGTCTATATGTACCGGTATATGTATATATATATATATATATATATATATATATATATACGGTATATGTATGTATATATATATATATATAATAATATCCATAATGCTTTCACCTAAAAACAAAATTCTGTAATTTAATGTAACTTAATAAAAATATTAAGTAGAAGAGTCTTTCTTTAATAAGATATATGGATTGTGTATGGATGCCTACTGGAGATTAAGTTACAATCAGAAATAGAAAGCTGTACATAAAAATCTCCTTTTTTAGTACCGTATATACTTGAGTATAAGCCGACCCGAGTATAAGCCGAGGCCCCTAATTTTACCACAAAATACTGGGAAAACCTATTGACTCGAGTATAAGCCGAGGGTGGGAAATGCATTGGTCACAGCCTCCACAGTATATAGCCAGCCAGACCCTGCCCCAGTGTATATAGCCTGCCAGACCCTGCCCCAGTGTATATAGCCTGCCAGACCCTGCCCCAGTGTATATAGCCTGCCAGACCCTGCCCCAGTGTATATAGCCTGCCAGACCCTGCCCCAGTGTATATAG
>WNYA01004065.1:0-20896 GCA_019512145.1 Engystomops pustulosus | reverse complement strand
GGGCCCCTAGGGGGGCCAAGAAGATGGTGGGGGCCCCGGGGGGGCTCTTGCCCCTGGGGCCCCGCCTCTATAATCAGGCCCTTGTCACCAAGTCTTTTCAGCAGTCCACAAGTCTCATCACAATGGCTTAATCAGTAGGATGTTATAATGCGGACACACACAATGAAGGCATGCGCATACATCTTCAGTAGGTGACCAACTCACATCTTTCGTCACAAAACACTTCTTACCCGATGATAAAGTCATAGATTAACTGTAGTCTTAACACCATTATGTGATAGAATGCTCGAGGGACCGAAAAATACATAGAACACTACAGGCCCTTTGAAAAGTAAGAATAAGACGCCATTAAACCCGAACATTACAAACTGATGGAGTTGGTATTTCGGCAGCATCAAAAACTTAGGGGAGATACCCATAACAAATTGCTAGCGTTCTTCAGGCGGACAGGAATTAGAAAAAGTCCGCGCCCGGTAAGAGGTGGAGAATCAGAGGAAAGAAACCTGAGAGACTTATTGGATTTTTTATATGGAAGAGTAGAGCGCCGCAGGTCTAAACACGAAACTGGATCTCATACTCACAGATTACTAGACAGTGATGTAACTGTAACAATAGGCACCATAGAATTGTATACACATAATATTACAATATATCCATGCCATCTAACAGATATGAATTATAACAACAATAATTTTTAGATTTTGTTTTAGATAATCTAGTAGTATATGATCTAGATGATATACGATAGATGGATGAGTAGCGTCATGGATACATTACATGAATCTGTGTTTTGATATATACAAACAATAAACTAAAGAAGGTGAAGATTGAGATCAAGCTGTGCGTAACATCTTATGTCCACAATTTTCAATTTGTCCCATGGTTCAACAGTTTTTGTATAATGTGACTACTGTGAATATATCCAGGTGAAGTAAGGAGCATTTTATATCATTTCAATTTTATACTGTTTCTGTTAATGGATAAACTCACCAGCTACCGCATGATACGTTCTCCCGATCCTGTGATTTGGAGGGGGCGTGTTCCTTCCCTTCCCCTGAACCCTTGAGTCAGATGACTCACTGGTAGGATGAAGTCTATCCCAGGGCCCTACTGCTCATAATGATCGTGGGGGGGTGGGGGAAAGCTGAGCTAGATTGTCCCTAAGCGTTTTAAAGTTTAAAAAGGGGAGAGTGTAGTGAATGCATACAGGTTAGGACTAAGACGTTTTCGGATTGAAAGCGTTAACGATGTTCCTCGTGTTGTGTTTTAGCCAGTTGTCACTTAATAAAAAAGCCGTGGACCTCCTTTTGTTTGTGATGGTTCGCTTTTTTTCTCTATTTTATTCACTCCAAGAATGTTACAAAGAGTGATCAGCCTAACAGCATTAATGCAAAGTCAATATTTACCTAGAAAATGAACCTTTTTCCCCAAAAAAAAACATTTCAACTTCATTGCAGTTGCAACATCCCCCACCGGGGCCTAGCCTTTTCCTGGGGCCTGAGGCAAAGCCGGGGGCCCAGAATACCAGTGTGGCGGCGGGTTATGAGGCCTAGGCGGGCTAGCTTAGATTGTGGCCGGAGGGCATGTCCTTAATCAGCCTGGGCCAGGTCTCAGCAGGGGTTGTATGCAAGAAGAAATTGATATAGAGGGAGAGGCTGTTGATACTGGTTCTCCCTGTGGCGCCCTTTATAGTCTGTAGTGTGTGTCCTGGGTAGATGGAGGGGGCACCCTTGATGATACGGCCGTAGCAGGGACCAGCCGGAGGCAATGTGTGCATAAAAGTACTTACAGTTATTTATTTGAAACCAAACAGCGACAGCAGGCAAACGTTGCTCAGAGGTAGGATACTGGGAGGGCTCTGGAGAGGGGAAACCACAGGAGTGGGTCACCGGGCCTGGTGCAGGGGGACGGCTGGGATGGAGCTGTGTCCATGTAGGAAGCTTCAGCGTTTCTGGAAGGTTCAGTGTTAGCCATGAAGGTGGACTGACCTCTATAGAGGATTATGAGGCCTAGGAGGCATGTGATCAGGCACGAGCTCGTGGGGTGTGCTTCTCAGTCAGAAGCTGGGTCTCAAGCTCATGTCTGCTAATAGCAGAGCTGGGCATGAAAAAATCTGCCTCTATCAGAAGTTTCTGGAAACTATCCTCTGAGCTGGGGCCAGAGAGATAACTCCTACACTGACCAAGGGTTTAGTTAATCCTGTCAGGTGTTCTCCGGCCTCAATTTCACTCCGTCACAATTAAGTGATGCTGGCATATCATTGGATAAACAAAACAACAAACAACATTTAACCCTTGCCTATACAGGCAGAATCTACCGCTGACCACAATGACCTAAGTATTATGTGTAGTGTCCGGCAGAGGAGCTGATCAGACTCTCTATGAGGGGAAACCACCACATATTAGGGGTTATTTGCACAACTCCTCTGCTTGCATTGAGAGGGATGCTGCACAGGCAAATGCATTAAGGAGCCTAAAAGGAGCATCAACATCGTCTTAGTTGATTGCATCCATTAACAACGGTGTGGGTGTTGATCAGACAGGGCTGGAGATCAATCTGTCATGATTTTAAAGGTAAGATCACACCACTGGACACTTAAAGGAGGCTGATGCTTGGCATCCTTGTTTTTTCTTCTGTAACCATGGTTATTCTAAAGAACACGTGCATCTAATGGCACTGCACAAAATGGCCTAACAGGGAAGAGTATCAGCAGCTAAAAGATTGCACCTCAGTCAGCAATCTATCGCATCATCAGGAATCAGGAGAGAGGTTCCATTGTTGCAAAAAAGGCTCCAGGGCACCTAAAAAGAAGTAAAAAAAGTAGCAGGACCGTCTCTTAAAAGTGTTTCAGATTCGGGATCGGAGCTACCAGCAGTGCAGGCTTGTCAGGAATGGGCAGAAGGCAGGTGTATGTGCATTAGCACGCACTGGAGGAGCAAGGCCTGGTGTCAAGGAGGGCAGCAAGAAGCCACTTCTCTCCAGAAAAAACATAAGGGCCGGGACAGACTCTGATATTCTGCAAAAAGGTACAGGGGAGTGGGACTGCGAGGGGACTGGGGAAAGTCATTTTCTCTGATGAACCAATTTCCGATTGTTTGGAACATCTGGAAACAGCTTGTTCGGGAGAGATAAGGTGAGCGATACACCAGTCTGTCTCATGCCAACTGAAAGCTTCTGCAAACATTCATGTGTGGGGTGCTTCTCAGCACAAGGGAATGGGCTCTCTCACCAGTCTTTGCCTAAAAACACATCAATGAATAAAGGAATGCTACCAGAATTGTCCTTTAAGAGCAAAACTTTTACGACCGTCAAGAGAAGGTTGGTGATCAAAAATGCCTTTTCCGGCATGATGGAGCACCTTGCCATAATCAAAGGTGATACAAATGGCTCAGGGAACCAAAACATAGAGATTTGGGGTCCATGGCCTGGAAAATCCCTAGATCTTAATTCCCATTGAGAACTTGTTGGTCAACATCAAGAAGCAGGTGAAAAAACAAAAGCCAACAAATTGGGACAAAATGCAAAACATTGATTGTGCAAGAATTGACTGCTATCAGTCAGATTGAGTACAAAGTTGATTTGGAACATGCAGGGAGAAAGAGAATTGCAGAGGTCCTGAAGAAGAAGCGTAAACACTGCAATATTGACTTGCTGCATTAACTAATTCTGTCATAAAAAGCTTTTGTTAATCATAAATGATGGCATTGGTATTTATGTAGTTTAAAAAAACATCTGACATACACAATAAATACAGAAGGCAAAAGATCATGAGAAAAAATAATAATATTTGTGCTAATTCTCAAAAACTTTGGCCAGACTTGTAAACATGTAGGAAAGCCACACTTGGCCCCCGGAGAGAAGGTCGGAGGACCTGCGCCTCTTTTTTGGCTAGGTCTTGGGTTTGAGCAGACAGCCTGGAACAAGGAGCGTAGATCTGCTCACAGATAGGGACTTCAGATCCTGCGAACAACCTTCCAGGCAGGATATCTGAAGGACACAAAAAATAGGAAAGAGGAGGGTGGGGTGGTGTCCATAGACAATCTGAAGAAGGGAGCGAAGGCCAGCAGATCAGCGTCAAGGAATGCAAGAAAAACTCCAACCGGCCAAGAGAGTGACCAATCGTCCCAAAGGACAGAGACAAAATGAAAGAGATAGCAGCCCAGAGTCCGGTTAACTCTCTCCACTCAACTTACTTTAAACTGTGCATGGTACACAGAAGGCAGAAGAGAAGTCCAGTTTACTTGAAGTTGAACTCACAGAAGACGCCGACTGGAAACAAATGAAACCCTACAGTCTGAGATGTATGTTGCGAGGCTTGAAGATATGAGGAGAACAGGCTGGGCAGACTTGGAGCTGATGGCAGACCTGGAGCAGCGGCAAAAAGTGGGGACCAGCGCCTGGAGAAACCAGTCTGTTTTACACCCAGATGACAGTATACCCCGAGGAAGGAGGAATTCCATGATAAAGTCCATGGCCACATAATAAGTCCATGGGGATATGGGCTATTGGTAACAGGGCACACCAAAATACCAACATCCTTGACACAGGCTTACAGTAGAAAACGGGAAAGGAGAGTGACAAAGGTTGCACCCCAGGGTGCCCACCAGCACAAGAGCAATGTCCCAAGTTAAAATCCTCTTCTGAAAGCAGGTCAGACGTAGGGCCTTCTTGACAGGAGGAAGGATTGAAGGTCCACTGGAGCAGCAACAAGCAGTCGTTCAGGAGGAATGAACATCATGAGGGCCGATTCTTCTCCAAGAAACATCATGAGGCACGATTGAGTGAGGGCATCAGCCTTTTGTCTATTCTGTGGACAAAAGTAATCAGAAATTTAAAAGCGACAAACAAAGAGTGACCAGCAAGATTGCGTGGGTTGAGGCGTGAGCAGTCGGAGCTAGAGGAGGTTATTGTGATCAATATATATGCAAACCGGAGGTATCTCCTTCCAGAAGATAATGCTACTCTTGCAGGGCCAGTTTTATAACCATTAGTTCTTGGTCTCCATGGAGTAATTCATCTCAGTAGCAGGAAGAGTCTTAAGAGAAGAACCTACAGGGAAGAGTTCGGCCCTGTTCTTGGGCCCCTTCTGTGTGGAGCACTGTCCAGTTCCCAAGAGGAGGCGTCTAACATCCAGCTGGAAGGTTTCCATATGAGGATATGTGAGAACGGAGCAGAGGTAAAGACGGACCTCAGCTTGGGAGAACGCCTCTTCAGCGCTGGAGGACAGAGTTAAGGAATAGCGTCCTTTGTTGTCAAGCCACAAAAGAGGAGAAATGTGGGTATAAATTTACGGTAATAATAAGCGGATCCCAGGAATCTCTGTATAGCACAAAAGTCCCACTGGGCGGAGGTCAACTGAAGACCCAGGACAATTTGGTTAGGATCCCATCTGTAGACCCCTGCGGAGAGGATATATATCTGATGAATGGAAGCTCTTCTGATGAAACTGGCACTTCTCGAGTTTGGCAAATAGCGATTGGCCTTTGGCACCTGAGAATGGGAGTACATGGAGTGATGAGACCCAGGCAGAGAAGACAGGATACATCCAAGTAGACAACAACCAAGTTGTAAAAGTACGTTCTCTGTAGGTCATTGACAAATTCTTAAAATACTGCGGACCAATTGCATTAGTCAAAGAGCATGACCAGATTTTGAAGTACCTGTCATAGTATTGAAGGTCGGTCTTCCACTCAACGCACTCACGGTTGTGGATCAGATTATACGCACACTGAAGATATAATTTAATGAAGACCTTGGCTCCACGTAGGCGGTTGAAGTGTTCTGTGATAGGTGAAAGGATAACGGCTCTTCACAGACCTTAGTAGACGTATAAAGTCCATGGTAGTCAATGCAGGGTGAAGAGAACCTTCGTTCTGCCATAAAAAAAAATCCAGCCCTGCTCAGAGACGGAAGAGTGCAAATGAACCATTCGGTAAATTTAAACATGGAGAAGTGGGTAAAACTCGACCCGCGGAGGTGAATGCAAGGAGCAGCTTTAGGGGCAGTCTAGGGACAGTGTGTGAAAGAGTCCCCCCTCTTCCCCGAAAGACATAGTCCAATAAGCAGTGGGGAAAACCCACCAGAGGATTGGAGACGGGTAGAAGATGGAGGAGATAGGTAGAGAAGCCATGAGGGGGTGTTAGACTGGCATCGGACCCCAGCAAAGAACCTCCCCAGTCTGCCAGTTGAGAACAGGATCCTGGTGCTGCAACCAAGGAGGGAAGGCCCAATAATATTAGGTTGTGGATTGGGAAGCACATAAAATAAGTACTATCCTTATGTAATGCCCAAACTTGCAGATACAGAGGTTCGGTGCGTACTGAACTGAATCACAGAGAATCTGCCCACTGACGGAGGCAATAACCAAGCGGGTTTTCAAGGAGGCCCACAGGAAGAGATGATACTGGGAGACTAGGGCAGCATCCATGAAAATTCCTGTGGAGCCAGAATCCAGGGAGGCAAGAGGCTGAAACTGCGTTTACCGTCATGTGGAGCGAATAGAAACAGTATGTTAAGGTGGAGAAGCTTTATCTCCCCTAAGGCCGCTTCTCCCAAGAACCTTAGGGCGTGCGGTTTTCCCTGGACTGCTTGAGGATGGTCTGGACAAGACAGACAGAAAATGCTCTTGCGTCGCCTGCATTGCTCTTGGGAGGTTAGCCGAGGTTAGCCCTGCATTGCTCCTTCAGTAGTAGACACAGAGGTGGTTAGGGGTGGTTTTTGAAAAAACTGGAGCAAGGAGCGGATTAGCGGTCGACTATGACTGGTGCTGTTCAGCTCGCTGCTCCTGCAAAGCGTCAGAGAAGCACAGTCCAAGTGGCCAGGTGATCAGGCGCTCAGGTAAGACGGCGGTCCCGTGAGACAGGCATCTTTGATCGACTGGACAGTCCTTTTTTAAAGGTAGCAAGCAAGGCCACCTCATTCCAGTCAAGTCAAGATAAGGTACGGAATAGAACGGCATAGTCACCAAATGAGGAGTCCTTGCATAAATTAAAATTCAGTATGGCGTCTCAGGAAGACGCCCTGCTGGTCCTCAAAGACTGAGCGGAATCGTCAGGAAAGAGGAGGCTGTCAGATGTCATGGGTTGTTCAGTCCCAAGAGAGGGTGGGTCATGCCATGTCTCCCATCATATTTGGATGACATAGACAAAAATAGTGTGAATTATGCTGAAGTCCTTTGTAGCAACTGCTTGAAGGTGCTGCCAGGAACTGGAGGACAGTGAGCTAGTTGACTGGTGGCACTGCATGGTAATCTGCTGAGACTACTGAGCCCGAAGGTTGGCAGATAAGCCAGGTCATGTATCGGAACTTTTGGCGGATCCATGGCAAGATCTTACTGTCAGGGAACCAGAGTATAGTGGACCCACTAGACCACCGCGGATGAGACACAGACGACACCTGGGAGAAGAGTCTAAGTGGGCACCGGTTTTTACCAGAGGCCCCCGCAAAGTGGGTTGGACTTGCTGTGGCATGGTACCACAAGGTTGACCTCCACAGGCGCGACTTTGTCCAGGACAGCCGCGGGAAGTGGAAGTCGAGACAGGCAACACAGGATCAACGTCAGAGGCGAGCAAGCAAAAGTCAGAGCAGGCAGCAAAGGGAGTAGTCAGGGACCAGAACCAGGGTCCAACAGGATTTCAATACCAAGGACAAGGCATACGGAACACAGCTTCTCTGAGGCATGAGCACAAAAGATTCCGGGGAAGCATGAGGGGAAGCGGATGGCTATTTATCTGATTAGTGGGTACCAGTGCCAATACGGCGGGGAGATATCATTACAGGGCCAACCCATGACACATTTACATTTGGAGTTGGAGACTCCTCTCAATTCCCCCTGTACTGCAATACATTTAGTAAATAAGCATACCTATTAATTGTAGGATTGTAACCATGCGTCCATTGTACTTACTTTTTACCTAAGTGAGCCATTTATGATGTTTATGTACATAACCGTTACTAATAGTGATGTGTCACTAGCTATATGGGGGTATTCTTCATTGTGAAATGTATGATCTTCTCTTGTTTTGCCCACTTGCTTATCTTATACTTCTGACATTATATGTACATGTATAATATGGATTTATGTAGGTTTGATAAAGGTCTAGGGGTCTGAACGTCAACTGAACCACAGTTTGTCTTGAATAAAATTTACTGGCATGATAACACCAGACGGCTGCACAGCTTGTAATTTACATAATTGCTGAGCTTAGGCTCCCTAGTCTAAGCACACCCCATTTTCGCAGGTGCAAAACCATTATGGAAACGATGGGTGAATGAAGGTTGCAGCTGGAGACTTACCACAATCATGGAGTGGGCGAGATAGAAAACTATTTCAGTTATGCTCAAGGACCGAATCCCATATTGCTCCCAGGGGATAGATAGGCCAAATCTGAGTATGGTGATTACCAAAAATAACTGTTTATATCAATGTGCCAAATCATTCAGTATCTTGTGAGTCATATTCTTAGGAGCAGGAAAGGAAAGTGAGAATGAAAACTATTCAAAACAATAGAAACCCCAAAATGATTCATAAGATCACAATTTACGTTAAAGGAAACCTACCACTTGAAGTGCTGGTGCCCGGTATTGCCATCGGAAACCTGCCACTACAAGTGGTAGGTTTCCTTTAAAGAATTGTATTAGGGGCAAGTCTACCTATTGAATTTTTTTAAATAAAGGGTTTAACTACGTTTTCATCTTTCTTGTGAGAGCCTTGTTGGACTCATAAAACTTTTGGCACCTGAAATACTACCTGGACATTTCATAAGATATGAAAATGCTCTGGCTATTGCATTATATTAATTAGTGGTACTAAAGGTAAACAAAGACATTGTACGAGCTGTTTTAAATTGGTTTTCTCCCCAACAGTATTTAACAATATATATAGAGGCAGAATTATAAATGAGTGCCTGTCAGCTGCAGAGGTGCAAATGCCGGAGGAGATCCACTTCCCAACTGTAAACTGTTAGAAGCAATAAATGGTCCGCAATGCCATATTGTGTTGAAACTGTTAATTTTTATTCTATGTCACGTTGAAAGGAGTAACTCAGCATGAATCAGGAGCAGTTCACAAACACATCTGACACGTTCTTGATACTTCTGGATTGGTAGTCATAAAACCAATCCATATACCATTCTATGACTAACACTGTGACAAAGAAAGAAATAGAAATAACGGATTTACAGTTTCACAGAAGGATGGGCAGTGCGGACAGTTTTATGTTCTCTAAAACAATACACCATAGAGGATTATCATAAATATTAATAATCCCAATAAAGTGTGACTTGCACCTATTTGGCAGAACATGGGTCTTTGATAAGTGGGTCACTATCCATCAAGTCCTTGAGAGTTCTGGGACCTGTGCTTATCACGTATTTTTTAAATAAACGTAGCTAGGTCAAAAGAATTTTTCATGGCAAAACCCCTTAAAGATGATTCTAAATAAGACTATTCTACAGGCAAGTGTTTATGTAAGGGAAAGAAGTCATGAGTGTGGATTATGGTATGGACCCTCATTTATTTAAAACAACTTAGACAGAGAATGAGAAAAACCACAGGCTGGAAAACAAATACACAACACATTAACTTAATGGTCAAAAGCTTTATTGGAATCACTGGAATAAAACAATCAGAGGAGGAGTCAGGTGACATGCTAGGGTTGGGATTTACCAATACCAAATCCACAAAATGCATGACATACCGAACACAATAAAGGGGGGGGCACGCTCTGGCTGCCATTCTAGCAGAGCCAGTACACTTGAAGGGCACCAATGACCCCGTGAATATGTCCCTTGGGTGCTCCCAACTGCCCGCACCTGGCGCTGTTACCATTATCAGACCATTGAGGCTGGCCACTTCCCAAAGCTCAGGATGTGACCACCATGAGGTTTTACTCATCTATAAGTTAAATTGTCCACCAATTATTGCCTGCACCTTCCACCTGGACTCCTCCACCGCGCCCAAAGAGGGCATCTGACCCCTTAAATGGACTCCACCTCCACCAAACAACAAAATCCCATCAAGGGAATGCAAAGTTAACTAAGAAAGCATTAAGAAAATACCAACACAACCCAAATTGCCACAAACTGGGTGAAGACAATGGGGGTCATTACTAAGGGCCCGACCCGATTCGCGTTTTCCCGACGTGGACACAGATATCCGATTGCGCGATTTACCTGAATGCCCCGGGTTTTTGCGCACGCGATCGGATTGTGGCGCCATCGGCGCCGGATGCGGCGCGGAACTCGGGCTCGGCCGTGGGAGTCTCGCCGGCACTACCGTTCGCTTACTTTCTTTGGCTCCCTCTCTCCCCTCCGTCCTCTGCCAGCCTCTTCCATTGGCACTCTTCTTGTTTTCCTTATATTTTTGGTCATCTCTTCGTGTTGGTCTTCCCTTTCTGCCCGCTTACTCCCTTGCTTGCTTTGCCTTTTCTTCTTCTTTCTTTTTGCCTCTCTTTTACCTCCTACTCTCTTTTATGCCCCCATATCTTGTTCTATTCTCAAGTTTGATTTGTTGTCCCCTTTTCCTCCCCTTACTCTCTCTACCCTTCCGCTCCTCTCTTCGCCTCCACTTTTCTTGGCTTCAATCCTGTTGCACTTCTCTTCTTCTTCTACCCCTCCTCTCCTTTTTCCGCTCGCTATGTTCCTCTTCCTATTTACGACCTCCTTCCTGCGGGTTTTCGCTATTTCGCTACTCTCCTTTTTTTCTCTCGTCTCTCCCGCTCTGTACTTTCCCCTGTTCTCTCTGTTTCTTTTGCACCTGCTCTTTGCCACGCCTCCTCAGCTCCCCCTTCTGTACGTTCCACTGAGTTCCCCTTGCCCCCTCTATGGTTCTCGTTTTCATCCTTTACACCTCTTTCTTCTTCTTTTACTTTTGCTTCCTTTCCCTTTTTTCCGGGCGGTTTACCTCGGTTCTGCTGCTCTCGCTCTTTTCTATTCCAGCTGTGGTCCTATCATTTACTCCTTTGGCCTCTTCCCCAACTTTGTTTTCTATTCGTATACTATTTTTTTGTAGCTTTCTTTCTTTCCCTTTCTTTCCTCCTTTCTTTTTTTATCTCTCTTCTACATCTTCCTTCTCTCTCTTTTTCTATGTCCTGGTGGGCTTCTCTATTCTTTTTTGTTCTCCGTACATCCCGAACGAAAAACACGGGTATTCGAAAAAACCGCATTTAAAAAAAAAAAAGTTGGTCGCGAAATTCACTCACCTTCATCTGGATGGCCGGTTGTATTCGACGGGCATCCGCGGACTTCAGCGCAGCAGCGGCACCTGGTGGAGGTCGGAGGAACTGCCTTTGTGAATCCCGGGGACCCGAATCCCAGGCAGAGAACGCGCCGTGGATCGCGAAAGGTGCGGGGAAGTAAATCTGCCCCCAAGTGAAACTCCAAAAAAAAGATATTACTACAAATGTGTCCAACAATATGGCGAAGCATGGATTACGGTCCACCAGGTATGTGGAATAAATGGCCTCGGGAGTAAATATTTGGAGAAAAAGATAAGTACTAGGCACCAAAAGTTCTGAGATATACAGCTCAATTCTCCCCAACATGTGGGGGATATCCCCTTACTATATCTCCATTAACTTTTTTTTTTCTTCATGGATTTACATTGCAAAACAAGGCATTGCCCTATCTAATAACAACAACAAAATACTGTAATAGTATCTAGAAAACCACTACGTCATACTCAATGAATGTAGTTATGTACCAATACTATGCCAGTGTTTTTTAAACAGAACGAAAAAAAAACAAACAAGAGAGGCGCGACGGGGGGCCCTCGTGAATGTAACCTGTTGGGACTCAATGGGTGGGGAGAGAGAGTGAGCTCACCTGAAAGCACTTGTTCAGTGCAGTCATTGATAGCCCAACCCTGGGAAGGCGGGATCGGATCGTATGGCTAGATTGAAGCAATAGCAGGAGTAGATGGATGGTTTGTTCTAAGCAGCTCCACAGCTCCAAACAATACCGGACCTCGAATAGCAGGCCGTGTGTAGCCAGTGGAGTATTTCCGTTTGACTCCAATAATTGACAGAACAGACACTGAAGAGCATAGGATAAAGAAGGAGAAAGATAAATGTGGTCACGGTCTGATGGTACATCAGAATGACAGAATCGGACGCATGAAGAATAGTGCAGCTGCTGACACAAACAGGGTTGGTGTGACCACATCTATGGTGCGACACTGATTAAATACCCATGCAAGCCGTTTGCACACAATTTAGCATGTGCAAAGTCCTACAAGAAAAACTGGCGCTAAGGTACTTAGTAAATGTGCCCCACTCTGTTTCGTTTTCTTATGCTTTTATAGCAGTAATTTATTATCTCAACACATATGTGAAAGAAAGTATTCAGTATTTTACTATGGATTTTATCCACTGAAAATTGACATTTTTGAAAAACACACATTCATTTAGCCCAAAAAAAAATGAAAATTTCAAAATTGCACAATAATTTAGTTTTATCTCCTGTAAAACAATTAAAGGGTTAACAAAACTTAGCATAAAACTGTTTTAATACATTGAGGGGTGTATGTTGTTTCAAATGGGGCAATTATAGAGGGTGTTACTTTATTTAGGCCTCTTTAAAGTGACTTGTAACACTGAGCAGGTCCCTTCAATAGCCGATTTGTGTTTTTTATGAAAAAAAAACCCATGTCAACATAAACCGACAGACATGTCGGTTATGTTAGTTATACAAGTTTGCTTTGCTGTTATAATTATGAATGGAAAAAAATAGCCATTGAGAATTTCGAAATGAGCAATTTTTCCAAATTTTCAACCAAATATCAATAAGTAATCATAAATAAATGCAAACATGACACCTAACATTTTCAAAACATTAAAGTTATTAAGGGTCACTAGAAAACAAATTCCCAAAGAACTTGTATATGTTTAAAGAATTGCCGAAGTTATAACCACTATAGTGACAATGGCAGATTTGACAAAAGTGGCACGTAGTCAGGAAGGTTAAAAAGGGCTTCAACGTTAAGGGGTAAAAAAAAATAAATAAATAAAAGTGTATGGCAATAGGGTTAGTGGCGATGCAAAAACATGGTTCTGGGTGTATGAGTTAGTTAAAGGGCATACTGGAGGTAAACAATTTCAATTAAAGGGGGCAATCTGGGTGGACATTTCGATATGAAAGGGGGCATATGGGGGACATTTCGTTAAAAAGGGGCATCTGGGGTGGACATTTTCATTCAAGAGGGTTAACTGTGGACATTTCTTAAAGGGGGAGCATGGGAGTGGACAATGTCAGTAAATGGGCGGCATCTGCTGCAGACATTCATAAAGGGGGCAAGTTCAGGTGGGACATTCATAAAAGGTTAGCCTCCTGGTGGACTTTCATTAAAGGGGCATTGCTGTGGACATTATTTAAAGTGGCATCTGTTGGATGATTAATTAAAGGGGGGAGGCTCTCCCTGTGGAGACATTCATTGAACGGTGGGAGGTGGGGTTCTAAAATGGCCTAATTTATGGGGTTTTTACTGCAATTAGGCTCTGAAACTTCAAACCTGGGCAGTGCACTTTAAATAAGGTTGGCAGTTTATAAAAATTTTTTTTTTTTTTTTTTTTTTAATTATTTTTTTTTGCAATGTAAAATTAATCCGTCAGATGCCTGACGGCACGCTCCTAGTTATGTTGCATGAAAGCTAGCGTGCCGCGTGCGCAAACCCCTGATTAAATTAACTGTCAAGTGTTTTTTCGATGCATACTTGCTGTAAAATATTCTATCAATGTGGCATTTGTGACTAAGTGCACAAATAGATGCGATTACGCGCCATGTTTGTAGTCCACAATAGTATTTTTGGGTGTGATGATTTTATGTATTATGCGGAATATGGGGAAGCTGCCGGATGTGAAAGTGATACCCATGGGGCGTTTTCCCCACCCCCCTTCTACTATTGATTATACCCTAAGATATTGGTCAGTGTATATTGTATCCTATTGATGACAAAAATTGTATTAGCCTGTAGTCAAAATTGGGCAATGTAAATAAATATTAGTTGAAGGGGGGTTTAGGCCACAATCAAGTGAGACCAAGTAGTTGGTGTCCACATGGTAGAGGTGATATGGGTCAGTCATATTGAATTGTTTTTAAAGTGCTGTTTATATGGAGATATACTATAATAAAATACCATTTGCATTGTAGCTCACTTGTACATGATGTGACATCACCTGAAGTCTTGAGCTGAATGAGTGTAACAAATCTTTGTGGGGTCCTCGTGGATGTGGGTGGTGGAGGGAATCTAGTAAGCACTAAGGGGCAGTGTACAACAAAAGTTATCAGCATAAATTTACCACTAAAATGAAGTACGAAAGGTGAGGATCATCAGAATAGTTTTGATAAGAACAGGTTCAAAGTTATAACCCTATAAAGCAATGCAAGTCACATACAGTAAAGGGGCTGATCTTAATCTATAAAATGGCTATGTTCTTAAGGGGTTACTACAATATAAATAACCTGAAGCACCAGTAAGAGCTGCTCCACTAATAAGACAATGGGATTTATCTAACTATAAAGATCTACATGTACATGGCTGCGATTCCAGAGATTTTTAGAGAGTTAGGTTCAATAAGCCTGAATGGTCTTCAGAGATGATACCTTGTATTCCAATGAAACTCTTAGAAGTCTTTGCAGTGGTATGTAACTGATTTTTTGATTCATTATTTTAAAATATTGTACAACTGACTTATTTTAGTAAACTTTGAGGCATGAAAGAGGAGGTGGGGCAACAAATGCACAATTATGAAAGCTAAAAGGAGCAAAATAAAACCTTGTTCATAGATAAAACAAAGCAAAATAGGGTTGTTATTGTGGGCTAAGGCAGGTTTAACCTAGTTGTAAGCTTCACTACCCAGAAACACTTAACTAGAAATGTGTCCACCTGTACCTTTTCTCTTGGGTAGAAATGTATAGATATGTGAGTTATTACCTACCCACAGTAGGCTGTCATGGTTTCTAAGACATGGGCACAAATTGTGAATGAGTTAATTAGGAAATAGAGTTGGGACAGTCAATCATTCAGGGTAGTCTTAGATCGAGAAGGAATTCATAGAATTCGCAGTCAATATCTGTTCAGTGCAGCTGAGCGAATTTGTGCCTCATCAGTTTATATTACATTCAGGACCCTGCTAGGTAGGGTTGGGAACCTACGGCTCTGGGCCAGATGGGCCGGTGGAAAAATAAAAAAACCATTTGAACTCACCATTTCCGACGCTCCCATACAGCTCGCTACTTGGAAGCAGTATGGATGGCAGTGACAGCTCGTGCATTACCACGTATTTTCACGTTATGGAGGTACGTTTCCTCACGTGTATGGAGGTACTGTTCACTCACTGTATGGCGGTAACATTCTCATGTAAGGGTGTTATGTAGTGTCACCTCACTGTATGGCTGGTAGGTGTTCGTCACTGTAGGGTGGTAGTGTTCTCACGGGATGGGTAGTGTTCCACACTGGTATGGGTAGTGTCCCTCATGTATGGGTAGTGTTCCCTCAATGTAAGGGGGGGTAGTGATTCCTCAATGTATGGCGGTAGTGTTCCTCACTATGGGGGATGGTGGGTAGTGTCCTTCACTTCATGGGGGGTAGTGTTCTCACTGTATGGGGGGTTAGTGTGCCTCACTAATATAGATGATATTCTCACTGTATGGAGGTAGTGTTCTCACTGTATGGCGGTAGATTCCTTACTGTAGGGGGGTAGTGTCCTCACGGTTAGTTAGTAGCGGTAGTGTTCCTCACGCAAGGCGGTAAGTATTCCTTACTGTATGGGGTAGGTTCTCACTATATGCTGTATGCCTCAACAGTGTGGCATTAGTGTCCATCACTTATGGCTGTAGTGATCCTCATTATGGCGGTATGGAGTAGTGGGCTCACGTTGGGCGTGTAGTGTTCCTCCACTGTATGGCGGTAGTGTCCCTCACGTGTGGCGTGGGTAATTCCACTCACTGTATGGTGGGAGTGTTTCCTCCAATGTAGGAGTGGGCGGTAGTGTTCCGCACTGTATGGGGGTAGTGTCTTACTTTATGGGGGTAGTGTCCCTCACTGTATGGGGGTAGTAGGCCCTCACTGTATGGCGGTGTAGGGTCCTCAATGTATGGGGGGTAGTGTCTCCTTCATGTATGGGGGTGGTTGGGTACCTCACGTATGGGTGTGTCCGGTCACTGTCCTATGAGAGGTGTTTGTGTACCCTCACTGTATGGGGCTAGTGTTCCTCACGTATGGCGGTAGTGTTCCCATCCACTGTATGGCGTGGGTGTGTGTCCTCACTGTATCGGGGGTAGTGTTCCTCACTATATAGCTGTATTCTTCACTGTATGGAGGTAGTTGTGTTCCTCACTTTATGGCGCGGGGTATAGTAATCTTTACTGTATGGGGGTAGTGTTTCCTCCGGTATAGCGGTAGGTTCCTCACTGCAAGGCGGTAGATTCCTTACTGTATGGGGTAGGGTTGATTCTTTAGCTAATTTCCTCCGCGGTCTTCTAGTATTTTCACGCCTTCGTTCCGTATTTCCTTTCACTTCCTACCTCTCCTACATCATCCCCTCCTCTAATCCCCTATTTCGTTTTTTCTTCCTTCCATTACTATTTTGTTGTCCCGGTGCTTTTTCTTCCCTTGGCTATATCATCACTCTTCCTCACTATATGGCTGTATGCCTCACAGTGGGCATTCGTGTCCCACTGGTATGGCTGTAGTGCTCCTCACTTAGGGCGGGTAGTGTGCACACTGTATGGCGGTCGTATGGAGGTAGTATTCCTCACGGTATGCAGGAGTAGATTTCTCACGGATGGTGTAGTGTTCCTAACTGTATGGCAGTGGTGGTCACTCACTGTATGGGGTAGGGTTCCTCCCTGTATGCGGTGGTAGTGTCCTCACTGTATGGTGGGTAGTATTCCACACTGTATGGGGGTAGTGTT
The DNA here is from genome assembly GCA_019512145.1 of Engystomops pustulosus. NCBI lineage: Eukaryota > Metazoa > Chordata > Amphibia > Anura > Leptodactylidae > Engystomops > Engystomops pustulosus. Next base: position 3,985 of record WNYA01004065.1, on the reverse strand, counting down.
CCTAACTGTATGGCAGTTGTGGCAAATCACTGTATGGGGGTAGTGTTCCTCACTGTATGGGGTAGTGTGCCTCACTGTATGGCGGTAGTATTCCTCACTGTATATGGGGTAGTGGTCCTCACTGTCTTTCGGCAGTAGTGTTCCTCACTTTATTTTCTTTATTTTTATATCAGTTCTAGGGAAAGTGGGGTGATTTGAATTTTAAGGTTTTTTTATTTATTTTTTTTAACTTTTTTTTATTTTTACTATTTTTCAGACTCCCTAGGGTACTTAAACCCTAGGTTGTCTGATCGATCCTATCAAATGCTGCCATACTACAATTTCCCTCCTCATTCATTACAATGTGCTGATTGCACATTGTAATGTAGGGGTTAAACCGGGGTCTGAAACCGGAAGACCAGAGATTGTCGTGGCAGTGGATCGCCGCTACCTGATAACGACACGGGGAGCGACGATCCTTGCCAAGATGGTGATGCCCATGAAGCTAGCACCGACCGCGGGTGTTACCGGTAAGCCTTTGCGGCAGTATGCAGCAAAGACTTACCGACTATGGAGAGGACTCAGCCCATGAGCCCTCTCCATGCACCCGCAACCAGCATGTGATGTACTGTTACGTCACATGTCATGATTCGTTATGATTCGATTCGGTTCAAATCGAATTTTGTCTTAAAATTCGGAGAACCTGGTTGAATCGAATTAAGAAAAATTCGCCCATCTCTACTCCTACAGTAGCTTTGTTACACTGGATCATGAATTGAGCATCTGCTGCCTTCTAGTGTGCAATAGTACAATAGCTAGGCATAGGTGCACTGCGGTCCACTCTTTTACCAGTCTTTTCCGGAGTTCTGTGACTGTTGTGAGTTTCTTGGCCATAACTTAGTCACCAAGTATTTTTCGGATGTATTCTGTTGGGTTTCGATCAGGACTCTAGGTTAGCCATATTATTGTCTCAATGCTTTCTGTTTCAAAGAACTGATTTACTTGTTTTTCTGTGTGACATGAATATACAGCGTGCCACACAATTGTGTCAAGTCACAGTAATAAATGTGCTGCAAATTCCAACTAAGCACTACCACACCACTTTAGGTGCACAATGCCAGACTGCGACTCCAAAGTGCAGCTGCGACACAATATAAACTCTTACACTTTATCAATACATGTGCAAGTTCTAAAGATATTCTTTTTTGTGCAACGATATTCAAAAACTGGCACAGACAATGATATATTTGGGCTAATGTTTCCCATCAGATCCAAATAAATTAAACTTGATTTCATCACTAAAATGAACAGGGGACCATTTCTCCTCTGTCCAACACCCTCCTTAGCAAAGGTGAGTCTAGCCTTTTGATAATTTCTGCTAATGAGAGGTTTGGTCACTGCAGAGTGGGTTTTCAGTCCAAATGCTCTTAAACATTGAGACACAGTGGGGCAGATTTACTTACCCGGTCCATTCGCGATCCAGCGGCGCGTTCTCTGTGGGGGATTCGGGTCTTCCGGCGATTCACTAAGGCAGTTCCTCCGACCTCCACCAGGTGTCGCTGCTGCGCTGAAGTCCGCCGAGGCCCGTCGGAGTTCACAATCCTATACTTGGTGAAGGTAAGCGCGAGTCCAGCGACACTTTTTTTTTTTTTTTAATGCGGTGGTTTCCCCCGAATCCGTTGGGTTTTCGTTCGGCCATGCCCCCGATTTCCGTTGCGTGCATGCCGACGCCGATGCGCCACAATCCGATCGTGTGCGCCAAAAACCCGGGGCAATTCAGGAATAATCGACGCAAATTGGAAATATTCGGGTAACACGTCGGGAAAATGCGAATTGCAGTATTAAAAAGATTACCCATGGAGACTCTCCACATTCTCCTATCCTCTCCTGCATTTGTCTTTTAAAAGGTCAACCATCCTCTTGGAGAACTTGAATGAGTGTTTGATGTTGTATAGATGCAGTTGTCTAGAAATCAGAGACTTGGAACAACCAACTTCTCCTGCTTTGCATGATAGAGTTACCCCTTTGGCCTTCATCTGGACAACCTGCTGCCAGAGGATTTCATTCAATTTGGAATGGCACACCATTATTGCAAAGTCAGTGAAAACTGGAAAGTTAAATAGGGTTTGTCCGTAATTAAGTAAATTTACACCATGTGCCATATTAACACCAGTGCCTTGCAGGTATCTGAAAGTATTTTCTACTTTTTTATCAGTGCTAAAATTATGCACAATTTATGAAATAAGCTTAAAATAATTCTATTTTACACATGTTAAGATATATTCATATAGGATCTCACAATGGCCTTGACGTTTAGGAAATTGTATGTTATTCTGTTTTCATCTCCAGTCATCATCAAAGATGTCTTCAACTTCAGAGCAGCTGCCCCCTCTATTAGCCACCTTAGGCACTGCATCCCCAGTGCCTAATGGAAAATGTGGCCCTGATACTCCACAGTCATGTTTGACCATAGTATTTAACTCCCAAAGTTACAGTTATCTTTCACTGAAGGTATTGCAGCAGGGTATCAACAGTTACTTAGAGTTGCTGTTACATGTGTCAACACCAGACATGTACATCACTTTTCTCCAAGCCATGGTGACAACACAATACATGTACAGTGCTTATAGTTAAGGGGTTAATACATTTCATGTTTCAATTTTTTTTCCTACAGGTCATATTAGAGGTGATATTTTGATAGACTTCAGCGTTGGTTCCTTTATTCATCATCTGTATTCTGCCTGTGAGTTTTTCAAACACATCATAGTCCTGAAGCTAAATGACAGATGCATCCTGGAGCTGAAGAGATGGGTGGACACACGTACAGGAGCATTTTACTGGGGACATATAGCACAACTTCATGCAGACATAGAAGGAAAAAGGTATTTAAAGAAATATTAGAAGAAACCCATTTGCTGTGCAATGATGTAAAAGTATTTATCGGAAATATTTAGGTATTGTCTGCTCTCACTTCTATTTAAAGCAAACCTGTCACCAGGGATGTAATTTTTAGCTGGTGACAGATTCCAATAGCCTGAAATGCTGATTTTAAAAATGCCTTTGTCAGCATTCTGAATACTGCCACTACTTTATAAAACTTTATTTCACATGATCTGGATCACTGCCAGCAGCGTGTGGTAAAGGAAGGTGTGTGCCTGTGTAGTATAGTAGCCGCCTCATACATTCTTCCTCTCCTCCACTCTCATCCAGCTCTCTCCACCCCCCTCTCTCCTTGTTATGTGCAATAAAAAGGCAAGGGAGGGAAGAGGATAGTGGGGAGGAGTGAAAAAATCAGTGGTGGAACTACTGCCAAGGTGGCCATAACAGCTGCTTAGTGGCATCTTAATGTGAAGCATGTGACATACAGCAGATAATAAATGCAAATACCTGGCTGGCTCCAGCAGGACACAGTACTGGGATCTAGCAGAGCCACTGCATGCACCAGCCTCTTACTCACACATGTTATCATCTGCAGGTGTCTCTCTTTCTGATGCAGTCCTGAATCTATAGACTCCCTGTAGACTGCTAGACAACAGCTTTCTTAGGATATATTCACAAAGCCATATGCCCGCCTGACCGCAGCCAGGCAGCATACCGCTGTGCGCTGGAGAGGAGGTGACCCCTCCCTACCTCCATAGTAAAAAGCATTGCACGGCCGCACACACAGGGAAAGATAGAGCATGCTCTTTTTTTCCCCTTGTACGGTGCAGAATGGTGCCGCTGGACCGCCATTGCGTTCTATGGGGACGTATATACGGCCACATACTTGTGGTCGCCTATACATCCCCACAGACGGCCGTCTGAATGTACCTTTAGACTGTATGCAGGGCAGCCTCCCTCTCTCCAATGTAATTATATCAGAGACCTGTGACATCTGTGTCATTTACCCCCCCCATCCCCCATAGATATATCTCTTCCATGTGGTCCTGTTTATTGTGGCTGTGTCACCCTTTTCCCTATCCTCTGTAGGTTAACCATTCACCTCACCCCTCCTGTTTGCATGTGT
>WNYA01004064.1:0-20900 GCA_019512145.1 Engystomops pustulosus | reverse complement strand
ACCATTCAGCCTTGCGTCTGTGTACCTCGCCTTGGCTGCCACCGCAGACAAAGTCGCAACTGTGGAACGACTTTGTGGTACCTGGTGGTTGCGGCACCAAGTCCAACCCGCTTTGAGGCAGACTCTCGTGGAATCCGGGTGCCACTTAGATTCCGGTCCCAGGTGTTGGCTTATGTCATCTGGGTCCACTACCTCTGGAGCTTGACAGTAAGATCCAGATGTGGATCCCGCCTGAATTGGGCAATCTTACTATCATCGTGGTTCAGCAGTCCCAGCAGATTGCCATACAAGGTCAACAACTCAGACAATTTACCGCTATGCTGCAGCAGATGTTGGCTACTCAGCAAGATCGCCAGGTTCCTGTGAATTTATCTGCTCCTCCGGTTTTCCTGCCTTCCGCTGAACCCAGGTTGAACCTTTCCATGCAATCTAAGTGTGATGGGGACCCCAAGTTGTGCAGGGGCTTTATAACCCAGTGCTCCTTGCACATTGAGCTTATGCCAACTCAGTTCATTACGGAACAGTCTATGGTGGCTTTCATCATCTGCCTCTTTTCCGGTGAGGCTCTGGCATGGGCTACTCCCTTCTGCGACAGAAAATACCCGGTTACAGCTGACATTACCTCCTTCTCCTTCCATTACCTTCCGCTCCGACTTTGAGGAACCTGCACAGGCATATTCAGCTGAGACTGCACTGAATCTGCTGAATCTATGTCAAGGGGACTCATCCGTTGGTGACTATGCGGTTCAGTTCTTCACTTTGGCATCAGAGTTAGCCTGGAATGAAGTAGCCCTGATTGCAACATTTAAGAAGGGACTTTCAGGACCAGTTAAAGATTTGCTGTCAGCACATGACCTTCCCTCTACTCTGAGTGGTCTCCTCTCTCTGGCCACACAGTCTTAACAAAGTCACCGTTAAGAATTGCTATCCTCTTCCTTCGATTACAGGGTTGTTCGACTGCCTAGGTGGTGCTAAGGTCATCTCCAAACTGGACCTATGCAGGGCCTATAACCTCATTTATATTCACAAGGGGGATGAGTGGAAGACAGCCTTCAAAACTTGTGATGGACACTTTGCGGCACATTTACTTACCCCTCCCATTGACGCCGCTGATCCGGAATGTCCGAAGAGGATTTGGAGTTACTGCGATACACTAAGATCGTGCATCCAATTTCCTGCATGTGTCACTTACCCTGCTGAGGTCCGCTGGAGTTCATCATCTTCCTCCCGGTGCATGTGAGTGCTGATCTTGCGACACAATTTGGTTTCTAAATTCTGCGGTTTGTCCGAATGAGTCGGGTTGTCTGATGTCCACGCCCCCTGATTTGTGTCGCATGCAAGCCGGTGCCGATGCGCCACAATCCAATTGCATGCTCCAAAAACCCGGGGCAATTCAGGGCTAATCTGAAAAAAAATTGCAAAACACAATGAAAATGCAATGTTCGGTCCCTTAGTAAATGTGCCCCTTCGAGTACCTGGTTATGCAGTTTGGACTTTGTAACACACCGGTTATCTTCAAGGAGTTTGTCAATGACATATTTAGGGACTTGCTATATCCCTGTGTTGTGGTCTATCTCGACAATATCCTGGTGTTCTCTCTGGATCTTAAATCCCACCAATTCCACATATGGCAAGTTCTTACTTGTTTAAGGGCCAATCGTCTTTACACCAAAGTTGAGAAGTGCCAGTTCCATCAGAGGAGTTTCCCTTTCCTTGGCTATAGTATCTCTGACCGAGGTCTACAAATGGATCCTGACAAGTTGTCTGCGGTTCTTCAATGGCCTCGTCCAGTAGGACTATGTGCAATACAGAGGTTCCTGGGCTTTGCAAATTACTACCGTCAGTTTATTCCGCACTTCTCCACCCTTGTGTCTCCCATCGTGGCACTCACCAAGAAGGGTGCCAATCCCATGTTCAACTAAAGATTCCTGGCTATAAACTTGGTCCTCGTTTCCTCGGTCCTTTCGCGGTGTTGAGGCACATAAATCCAGTGGCCTACAAGCTGCGCCTTCCTCCCACCATGCGCATCCCGACATCCTTCTATGTGTCGCTACTCAAGCCTGTCATCCTAAACCGCTTCTCCCGACAAGTGCCTCCTCCTGCTCCTGAGGCTGACTCCACCGACATCTTAGAGGTAAAAGAGATCCTAGATATGAAGACGGTGAGAGCAAAGCGGTTCTTTTGGTTGACTGGAAGGGGTTCCTGCAAATATCACTCAAGTCCAAGAAGAGGGGGAGGCCAAAGGGTGGAGGTACTGTCACGGGTGCTCCCGCGACTCATATAGCTGGTAACCGGCTCAGCCAGCGCAGCCCCCATGCTTTTCACCTGTCCTCATTTCTGTCTCCAGTCCGTCAGCCATGTGTGCGCTTCCGACATCAGCAGATTTAAAGGGCCAGCGCACCGTTAATTGCTATTAAAACTGGCCTCTTCCTGCACACCCTGTCGGATCTTTGTGCCTCACAGCCTTAGAAAAAGCTTGTTTGATGCCTTGTGCTATTGTTCTGTATTACCGTTGTGACCGCGGCTCTCCAATTGACTTTGATCATGTTCCTGTTGACCTATTGCTATGTCCGTCCTGACCTCCTGCATGTGCCCGACTATGATTCTGCCTAGTGTCTGTGTACCTCGCCTTGGCTGCCACCGCGGACGAAGTCGCACCTGTGGAAAAACCTGGTGGTAGCACGCCACAGCAAGTACAACCCGCTTTGCAGTAGGCTCTGGTGAATACCGGGAGTCACTTAGATTGTGATTCCAGATATCAGCTTACATCATCGTCTAGGGTGTTCCAGTGGGTCCTCTACCCCTGGAGCCTGACAGAATCCGTGATATCAAGCATGACCTTTAGGAACCCTAAAGACATGATATAGGATTAAAAAAAACAGTATATATATTCCAGAAGGAATAGATTCCCAACTGTAGACAGCGCTGTACAATGCTTCGACCTGGTTGGGTCTCCTCAGTACAGCGTAGAGAACTGGTTTGGGTGAGTTAGAGGTTTTATATACTGTTCAATAACTCCTAGATTTCCAGAAGATTCTGAAAAATTACAATTTTTCTTTTATATTCTTACATCAGCCAGAACACTGGAGACTCATTAGACAAAAGCAGAGACGCCTCCTGTGAGTTTTAATTCCTGGCTTCTTCCCTTCGTTTTATACATAAATATCGGTGATATGTGGCTTTACTTGGCCATAGAGGCAAACGGCACTGCTCTGTAGCATGTTCATCAATCCTATCAGAGATCTGAGAAAAAAATTCGGAAAATGAATGTCACAAATAGAGGAACATCTGAAGTGAGTGATGTAGTTACAGCAATAAAGATACAAATTTCTTGTGATGTTTACATTGCCATTAATTCCACATATATACGTCATCTGTCTCCCATTCTGAAATGTAGATGAAGATTTATTTGCATCTTTTGTTTTATATGCTGTTTAACATATTTCAACATTTATAGAGGAAACTTTTTAGAAATATAACCAAAAAAATTACTACAGTGTGATATCTATGAGACAGTAGTGACAGACTTCATGACATAGTTCGGAATAGGATTGTGCAGTTGAAGAGTTCTAGAAATGTCTACAGAAATCTGAGATACACCACATGGCATCTTCACACACACACACACACATACATATGTATAAATAGTAATTAGCATTTACAGAACTAAAAAGAAATAAAATTCTAACAGTGATAGCAATTTGTAAATCGTTAGATTATATTAAGTGGTAAATAACATCAAGTTAATCAGCGTTTTGTGCAATTCTTCATAAAACAGGACAACATTTTCAAGGGAGCGTGATCATACTCAAGCATTTCGACTCTACGAGACCTAATCATGCTCAACAAGACCGTTATTAAGACTTAATGGGGGTCATTTACTAAGGGCTCGTTTCACGTTTTCCCGACGTGTTACCCGAATATTTCCGATTTGCTCCGATTTTCCCTGAATTGCCCCGGGATTTTGGCGCACGCTATCGGTTTGTGGCGCATCGGCGCTGGCATGCACGCGACGGAAATCGGGGAGCGCGGTCGAACGGTAACCCGACGGATTCGGAAAAACCACCGCATTTAAAAAAAAAAAATTGGTCGCACGGGCCATACTCACATGCACCACGATGAAGACGATAAACTTCGGGGCATCTCGGCAGACCTCGGCGCTGCAGTGCCACCTGGTGGACATCAGGCGTAGGACCTTCATGAATCGCCGGAAGACCCAAACGTTCGTCAGAGAAGCCGCCGCTGGAACGCGAATGGACCGGGTAAGTAAATGTGCCCCATTGAGTTGTAATGCTAGAGTCTATCCATGTACCGCTAGATTTGTTGTGCTGTTGCAACAAACGAGAATTGCCTTGGTGTTACGCAAGGGCTTCTGTCCAATGTATGTCATATCTCTAGGGCTTTGGGATGGAGCAGACTTTTTCTAACCATCTGCTCCTCAAAAAAAATAAAAAACTGATCAGTAAAGGAAACCTAACAATTCTGGAAAATTTTGTTTTATACATTTTTCTAAATGTAAGCCATGTGAGGGGTTATATACAGGAGAGGACACAAGCCATGTGAGTGGGTAATATACAGGAGAGGATACAAGCCATGTGACAGGGTTTTCATACAGGAGAGGACACAAGCCATGTGAGGGGTTATATACAGGAATGGATACAGGCCATGTGAGGGGTTATATACAGGAGAGGATACAAGCCATGTGAGGGGGTTATATACAGGAGAGGACACAAGCCATGAGAGGGGTTATATACAGGAGAGGATACAAGCCATGTGAGTGGGTAATATACAGGAGAGGATACAAGCCATGTGACAGGGTTTTCATACAGGAGAGGACACAAGCCATGTGAGGGGTTATATACAGGAATGGATACAAGCCATGTGAGGGGGTTATATACAGGAGAGGACACAAGACATGTGGGGGTTATATACAGGAATGGATACAAGCCATATGAGGGGTTATATACAGGAGAGGATACAAGCCATGTGAGGGGTTATATATAGGAGAGGATACAAGCCATGTGAGGGGTTATATACAGGAGAGGATACAAGCCATGTGAGGGGTTATATACAGGAGAGGATACAAGCCATATGAGGGGTTATATACAGGAGAGGATACAAGCCATGTGAGGGGTTATATACAGGAGAGGATACAAGCCATGTGTTATGGTCTTTTGGGACATTTTAATGAATTTTCATTTTCATTTTTATTTATTTTTGTGCTATTTTTAATTTTTTTTGTTTGCAATACTAGCATATGAACATTTAGTTCACTTAGTTCAAACTAATGTACCGCAATAATCATTTATTGCAGTGCATGACATGTATCAGCCAATGCGCTTGCATAGGCTGACACATAGCTACTGTCTGTACCGAGCAGACATATGCCGATCCGAAGTCTTAAGGCAGGGTTCCATCTGCATAAGACAGCCACGGCACTGCTCTTCCCTGCATGGAGGGCCCATGCTGGGTCGCATCTGCCATGGGGCGGGGCGTAGTCCCTTCCTCAGGTGGCAGATTGCGGTCCCATCTACAGTCTGTACTACCTGAAAAATCAATTACATTGGTGCCTTTAAGGTGCACACAGGCCAGAGCACGTAATGACATCATCACGCACACCCGCCTGTACCACTATACACTAGACGCGGCTGTCTGCTCCAGGAGAAGAGGAGAAAAGTTTCCGGGGAGCCAAAGCCAAAGTTGAGTACAAGGTTTTTTTGTTTTCTTGAGGTGTTATGTCTGTATATATATTGGGGTTGCAGGCTCTATACAGGGGGGGGGGGGGTGGAGGCTTTATACATGGGGCTGCTGGAGGCTGTATACAGGAGAGCTTCTAGGGCCTGTTTATACATGGGGGTATTGCTGCAGGCTGTGTATGCAGGGGGGCTGCTGGAGTTTGTGTATGCAGGAGGGCTGCTGGAGACTGTATGAAGGGGGAGGGTAAATTAGGGAACCTAATAAATTGTGCTGTAACCTTATTAATAGTGTGTTCAGTCATGTTGTGAAGACAATATATTAGGAACACGATCCATTATACTGTAAGTGACTGTGGTATTTTTATGGGCGCCGTGTGGAGAAGTGCTGCATAGAGCTGTAAAACTTTGACTGTGGATTCAGCAGAGATAAACCATGGCTGGGAGAAATCGTAAAGGCGTCCTTTTCCTGATGGAGCAGATCATTACCTGTAAGGTACTAGATGTCACTAATATCTGTGTCACTGAATGACTACTAGTGTGTGAGGTAGCATTATACCTTGCACAGGAGGCAGCATTTTCAAGTTTTGCCTCAGGTAGTAAAAAGGCTAGAATCAGCCCTCGGCCCATGCAGACCTAAGGTTCGGACTATGGAGAAACCCGCTTATTTGTAGGAATCTCGTTGAATTTTCAGCTAAATTACTGAATGAGAGAACAGAAGTATCAAAGGAAGTGAGAGAGAACTCAACTTGACTCAGCTAGAGGGCAGATACAGGAAGAGGTTAGTCCCCACCCACTTCACTGCTGTTGAGGAAGATTTCTGACAAGCAGCTTCAGAACAAAAATGAGATAACTCTGAATGAGGGGCACAATATGGACACCATTGTGTTTCTTAATAAAGGGGGAATCACATATGATATTTTACTAAAAATCAAATCAGTGTGAGATGCTCAGGGTTGCTAACAAATGCCCACACAGGATGTACTGAAATACAGCCTTTCAACCTTGGCTTGTAGCCGCTTACAAATTCTTTTTTAATAAATAATTTCTGTAATTTCTTTCCCCCTGCTTAACAGTTTATTACAAGGTAAATGAACATTATAAAAATCCATCCATTTGTTGTACGTCATTAGTGTTATCCCTAATCACTACAACGTGTCCATTCACTTCTACATGAAAAACTTTTCTATTTCTTCATGGATAAATACGTTTTTACACATTTATAAAAACCATAGATCTAACTCTTAGATTGTCAGAAAATTCGGCAGATTTATTATTATTTTTTTTTTATTTTCTTACATAAACTAGAACACTTGAGACTCATTAGACAAAAGCACAGACGTCTCCTGTGAGTTTGGCTTCCTGGCTCCCTCCCTTCATTCTATACATAAATATCCTCCACTTCATGTGGTGGACAGCACTGCTGTGTAAGATGGTCTTCAATCCTATTAGAGACCTGAGAGCGATGAGAAGAATTCAAATTCTGAAAATGAATGTTGCAAATAAAGAAATATTTGAAGTGAGTGATTTTTCATTAAGTTTCATTAAATTTTACATTCATTTAACATAAATGTGTTATTTGTACTTTAAGATAAACAGATTTATTTGTATCTTTTGTTAGATAATTGATATTTGAGCATTTAACAATTATGGATAGAAGAAAACAACTTTATTAGATCATAATTCATTACAGCGTGATATTCATGAGACAGCAGTGGCATCCTTCATGACATAGTTCTGAACAGGATTGTGCAGTGTACACATGGACTTCTACAAACCTTATTCAGTAGAACAGTTACAGAAATATCTACTAAAATCTGAGATACACCACATGATATTGTCTCATCTTTTTATGAAAAAGCTTTTATAAAAAAAAAAAAAATCAAAAACTATGTATTTATAAAAATACCCAAAAAAATTCTATCAATGTTGCAATTTGTAAATTGCTAAATTGCAAAAAGTGGTGAATACCATAAAAGTATGTCAAACTGATGGATTTTCAGCAATCTATGTTTGGCACAATTTTTTTTTTATGGAGGGTTTGAGGCTTGCTGAGTCGAAACTTCTGGGTGTGTCCATGCACCGATGAATATATTGTGCTATATTTTAATCAAGTTTATAATAAAGTAGACTTGCAACAAATCATGATTAAGACTCGTTGAGATGCATCTGTTCCATGTATGTCGTATCTCTACAGCTTTGGGATGACTGACGAGCACGGAGAAAAATCGTCTAACATGAAGGTCAGGGTGAGCTGAGCTAATATAGTGTTATACCATAAGGAAGTTCTGCCAACCTTCTGTCTCCACCCAAAAGAGAACAAAAAAAAAATAATAACTATATAAATCATAACAATTCTGGAAAGTTTAAGATTTTTAATTTTATAAATTGTGTCCAACAATATTTATTGTGTATTGTACATAGAGGTTTGTTTTTTGTCTCGTGCAAGGAATTTTTTATTTTGGTTTTCACTTAGTTTTTCTATATTCAGGAGAACAACAAGACGGCCGTCACAGTGATCTTTCTCTTAGGATTTCAGGGCAGCCAAGATTTAAGAGTTTACCTGTTCTGTCTTTTCCTTCTGATTTACTGTGGGACAATATGTGGGAACCTTCTAATCATTGCCCTGGTGTCCACCAGTAGGACCCTCCACACTCCCATGTACTTCTTCATCTCACAACTGTCCATCAGTGACATCTTGCTATCCACAGATATTGTGCCCAACCTCCTCCACATCCTACTGAATAATGGGGGGACTATTACTTTTATAGGCTGTATCACCCAATTTTACGCCTTCTCTGCCTCCGAAGCATTTGAATGCTTTCTTCTTGCTTTGATGTCGTATGACCATTATGTAGCTATCTGCCATCCTCTCCGATACCACACTGTAATGAAAAGTGAACATTCTAGGACATTGACCACCACCTGTTGGCTGTTTGGATTCTCTATTGTATTGATCTACACCATAACAACAGCAAAGATGGACTTCTGTGGCCCGAATACCATTGACCATATATTCTGTGACCTTGGTCCCTTACTAGAACTTGCCTGTTCTTCCTCCTTCATTGTTGACTTACAAGTATATTTTCTGAGCTTTCCCATAGTAATAATCCCATCTGCAATCATTCTTCTGTCTTATACCTATATAGTGTTAGAAGTCTTAAAAATCCCCTCCCAAAATGGTAGACAGAAAGCCTTCTCCACCTGTAGCTCCCACCTCATCGTTGTCTCCATATTCTACTGGACTATGTTTAGTGTTTATATCGTTCCAACAAAAGGACAATCATCAACCATCAGTAAGATCCTCTCCCTGCTCTACACTGTGTTTACTCCCTTTAACAACCCCATTATATACAGTTTGAGAAATGAAGAAATTAAAAAGTCTTTGCAGAAAATACTCTGTACAAGTGACATCTAAACATCCAACCACAATATTCCATACAGATAATTAAAATTAGACAACAAACCAAATCAGGTAAGGTCCAATCCAATGGTCATACATGAACAGAATTGAACTGTAATGTAAAAAGGGTCATTCTTCTTAAGATCCTTTTATTTAAATTTAAAAAAAAATTGTACAGTAAAAAAGTCAAAAAGATTTGATACCCTCAAAAAGAGGGAAATCAATAGGTTAAATGAGATGTCAGAAACCATTCTCCACTGAGATGTCAGGAATTCCTTATTATTATATGCTTAGAAACCGTTCTTTATTGTGGTCGATTGTTTAGTAAAGCCTTTTACTCTAACTTCTAATATATTGATACTAATATTGTGGGGTCAAAAGCATCTTAATAAAGTAAATCCTAAAGTCCTCTGAATAACAAAAAATGCTGTCATTCAGCTTCTGGTTTCTTTTTTGTCTATGTATATATTGAAATAAGCTCTGCGCAACAGGAATGAAGATGGCGCCTGCATCCTGTCTAAAAACAGGCCAAACATGATGACAATGAAGATGGTGCCTGCATCGTGTCTAGAAACAGGCCAAACATGATGACAATGAAGATGGTGCCTGCATCCTGTCTAGAAACAGGCCAAACATGACGACAATGAAGAGAAAATACACCAAGCACACTGATTTCGTAAGACCGTTAATATAGAAGTTTTAATTGAGTTGTGGTCTCAATACATCAAAAAAAATAAAAAAATACATATCCTTATTCTCACATATTAAATTTCAATGTTATACACAAGCAACAATAGATAAAATACATAACAGTACTGAATATCAAACAATATCAAACATTGAATTTTAATATGTGAGAATAAGGATATGTATTTTTTTTTTTTTGATGTATTGAGACCACAACTCGATTAAAACGTCTATATTAACTGTCTTACGAAATCAGTGTGAATTGGTGCTTGGTGTATTTTCTCTTCTCTTTTTAGTTTTTGTTTGATACAGAGAGACACCTGTATCACACCGACAGCACTTCCACTGCTTAGTTATCCTATTCTCTAACAATCAATGTCTGGGTAGTGCAGAGGTTTTATCTATCTATGATGACAATGAAGATGGCGCCTGCATCGTTTTTAGAAACAGGCCAAACATGACGACAATGAAGATGGCGCCTGCATCGTGTCAAGAAACAGGCCAAACATGATGACAATGAAAATGGCGCCTGCATCATGTCTAGAAACAGGCCAAACATGACGACAATGAAGATGGCTCCTGCATCGTGTCTAGAAACAGGCCAAACATGATGACAATGAAGATGGCGCCCGCATCCTGTCTAGAAAAAGGCCAAACATGGCAACAATGAAGATGGCATCTGCATCCTGTATGGAAACAGGCCTCACATGACAACAATGAAGATGGGTGAGTGGGCGCAAGGCCCTACGCTTATTGAGCGTTGAGGCTGATAAATCTTGGAACAGATCAATTTTAGCATCTTCCAGCTTGATTTCTCCTCTTTCTCTTGCTGCTCATAGGATCGCAGCTGTGTCGGGGTAATAGAGTAACGCACAGACAACGTCTCGTGGTGGGTCGTCTTGCTTTGGTAAGGGTCTGAGCGCTCTGTGGATCCGCTCAATGCGTATGCCCTCCGCTTTTTCTTCCCCTAGGAGGTCGCCAAAGATGGCCGCCGCAGTGGCGGGAAGTGCCTCATGTGAAATAGTTTCAGGTATGCCTTTGAAGCGAATATTCTTTCTTCGGCTTCGATTTTCCTGATCCTCTATCAGTGTGAGCGCTCCATTTATAGCTCTAAGTTGTGCTTTAAAGCCTTGTTCGAGTGCCCCGTTGAAATCAATAAGCGCGTCTTGGGCCTCTTCTAGGGCTTCAACTCTTTGCCCTATGTGTCGTACTTCCATCTTAATGTCTGTCAGTTCTTTAAGGACCGGGGACATTGCTTGTGCTAAAGCTTTTTTCAGAAAAGATCGAGATAGCTGCCTCTCGGGTGCCCCTGTGGAGCCCGCTGCACTCTGTATGCTCTATGCATCTGATTCCTCCATCATCTCTTCGTCCTGTGGCGGGATCACCGCCATCTTGTGTGGTGTGGAAAGCTTTTTGCGGAGGAACCTGTCCATTTCCCCCTGGTTTTTCCCGTATCTCGGGGTACCGGAGTGTTCTCCGAGTTTGTCTCTTTTGGGATTCCCCATTTGGAGCGAGATTCGATGCTAAATAAATGGCTCGGGAGACCTTTACCGCGGGAGCTCACTCGTGTGCGTTCGTCTCGCTTCCCGGTCAGGCTCCGCCCCCCGCATTTACAAACTTTTTAAAACAAAAGCATTACTTTTAATTGGGTTGTGCTCAGAAATTCATTTGTTTATCCAACCAGTTCACACTAAGTGGTTTTTGCTTGTGAACATTTACAACCGGTATCCCACTCCGCGGAATCTCGGTCACTTCTACTGAGCGCCATCTGACATTCATACAAAGTGCATCCAGGTATTGTGCCTAAGCAGAACCCAACAAGGTGAACTTATATAACCTACAGCTTACAACTACATGTCTTATGATATCACACTGTCCTTAGCTTTTACAACTTTCTAAAAAATTGCACCATAACGTGGGTGGGGAGCAAAATATAAGTGCAAAGTGCCCTTCTTCTTGCCCTTCAAAGTGCCCTTTATTGATGGGAACATCAATAAATAAACAAAATCACAGCCTCCTTTTTCCCGCCTTACTCCACCCCCAAGACAAGTGGGCGTAGAGGGGTTCATAGGTTACGTGTTGTAGCACTAGCTTCACCCTGCACCCATTCAGACATGAACAAATGCAGTTATAGCAAACTTCTCAAACTCTAGAATTTTCTGCGGACAAATCCTAAGGCTGGAGCCTTCTGATATATATGGTGCGGCGAGGGGGCAGGGTTACCATGATACACCACTGGACAACGGACTAGTCTTTGATAAATTCCCACCACTCGAAATCACCGAATATTAAAAATAAATAATATTCATCCTCAGTAGTGAACACCATAATAAAGAAAGTACAAATGCCCAAATTACCACTATTTCACCTTTTCCACTACCTCTAAAAATTAAAATGGAAAGTATTCAGAATATTGTACAGTTTCCAAAATGGTAACAATGAAAAATGTCAGCTCTTTCTAGAAAACAAGACTCCAAAACACAGAACTTAGTGAAATGTAAAAAAAAATTGCGAATGGCCAAATTTAAAAGGGCTGTACATTTTTTTCCGGCATAAACTTTGTTTTGGATTAGAAAATAATAATAATAATAATTTATTTATATAGCGCACACAGTCCCTGTCCCCAATGGGGCTCACAATCTAATCATCCTACCAGCATGTTTTGGGGTGTGGGAGGAAACCGGAGGACCCAGAGCAAACCCACACAAACACAGAGAGAACATACAAACTAATTGCAGATGTTGACCTGGTTGGGACTTATCTCATAGACTTTATTGTTCAAATAACATTAAAATTTAATGTTAGAATGACATGGGCAAAGTAAGAGCAACAAACAGAACAAAAAGAGTACAAATGACCATGGTATAACTATGTAATCAGCATAATGAAACCCCAGATATTTAGAAATGCTGAAAAAATGAGGCTCTAGTTAACCCGCATATAAGAAATACAATGATATAAGAACAGGATAAAGTGGGATAAAGCGAATGCTGAGTGGCTAAGCATTACCACATAGTGTCACCGCACAACATTATTTACACCGGGGTTAATGGGCAGAAAAAAAGATAAATATCCTATTGTGCCTCCAAATAAAAGATTTTTCAAAGAGAAAAGCCGAAGCACCTGGATATCACATGGAGGTATGTAAAGTGCGTACATGGGAGGGAAGAATAATGTTATCAATATGTCGGCACTGCCAGCATCTAATGTATATATGGCAATATGATGTGCAATCGAGCATCATGCAGTATAAGGGCAGCGCCCCCCACCATTAAAAAACAAAACCTTCCCCACTGATTAGTTTGGTTAAAAATAAATTATTTATTAGGTACATTTAAAATGACATGTGATTTCATAGCAAGAACATAAGCGAACAACATACTGCGACATAAGATACATACGTTTATCGGAGTGCATAGTGCATGGCCTAAAATGGCAAAAAGTAAGTAAGTCCAAAAACAACTAATGCGTAGATACAGTAACAAGTTGCGTTATATACGTGAGATCAAGTACACAGGGAAGGAAAGCT
Organism: Engystomops pustulosus; assembly: GCA_019512145.1. Taxonomy (NCBI): domain Eukaryota; kingdom Metazoa; phylum Chordata; class Amphibia; order Anura; family Leptodactylidae; genus Engystomops; species Engystomops pustulosus. Next base: position 7,588 of record WNYA01004064.1, on the reverse strand, counting down.
GACCAGCACCTCCCCGACACGTGTTTCCAACAGGGCTTTGTCAAGGGGTGGGGCTAGGAGGAGTAGGAGGAAATTATATGATCTGACCTGACCAATAGGAGATCGAAGATGAAAAAACCTAACCAAAAGCAAATAAGTGTATGGACAAACCTACATATAAAGTAGAGGGTGTCGGGTGCAGGATCGCATGGCGCATGTCCAGCGGGTTATGGGGAAGCACGGCAGTGCCGCAAGACAGATGCAACATCCGAAGCAACCACGTGACCCGGATGATGCAATGGCAAGCCGCCCGGGTGCTCAGGCACACAACGGCCGCCGAGCATTGCGCACATCCTCTCAAAAAAACCATATTGGAAAACGGCAGATGGAGAAATTAGTGTCTGCATATTAACGGTATAAATGTTCATTAGACATAATAAAAATACATCGGAATCTAATGCAAATACAACCTTATGGTGCCAAATGGCTATCGAAGTGCTAAAACCAATATAAAAACTATGATACGTGCAAAAATGCCAACAAAGCAAAAAAAGGGTATGTTATGCAAAGTGTAAATATACATGTACAGAGTGAAATGCAAGAATATGTGCAAATAAGTATATTATAAATATATATGCCACAATATATAATGGTAGAACATGTAACTACTTATCAGCTGGAATCTATACGTCCGATCAATACATTGAGCCACAGTTTAACAATATCCGAAGAAACATGCATCCAACCCACCCCTACTTCACACACAATGGGGCTCATTTACTAACAGTCCCCAACTAACAGTTTCCCAGCGATTTGCGCCGAATTACCCTGGGATTTTGGCGCACACGATCGGATTTTGCCGCAACAGAAATTGGGGCCCGGGGCCATCAGACAACCCAACGGATTCGGAAAAAACGTGGAATTTTAAAAAGAGGGTGAACTCCGGCGGACCTCGGCGCAGCAGCGACACCTGGTGGATATCGGGCGCACGGACCTAAGTGAATCCCGGCAGATCCGAATCCTCGTCGGAGAACGCGCCGCTGGATCGCCACTGGACCAGGTAAGTAAATGCATCCCAATATCTTGGGTCTACGCACTGCTTAGAAGTGGGGGAGGGGATACAGTACTAGAAATAACATTGGAAATAGAAAGTTCTGTGAAGTCGGTGACATCATCTCTAACATAATCTTCCAGGTAACAGATGAGATGATTATTAGGTATAATTGGGCCTCATCTCCCGACAGATCCTGGAGAGAGACCAGAAATAATTCCCACGAGTTTCATCTCACAGAACACAAGGCAATAGATGGAAACAATGTAGCCAGCGTGTAATGGGGTCACCCGGGGACACACAGACTTCCACCATCACTTTTAATTTCAATTACCACTAACGAGCAGATGAAATCATCTCTAGACTAAAACTTTCTATCTAAACCTCAGGAGCCCAACACAGATCTGAGGAGAAGAGACAAAGACAAAGAGAGATTGACTCTTCACTGACTGCCCTGAATGCAAACTATGAAGGAGAATATTCTCACAAAACAAAGAAAAAAATATAAACATTTAATCATAACTGAATAAACCAGTGATCACATAAATAAAAATATAAATTATAACTTTAAAAAATATAATCATAAAGATAGTAAGCAACTAAATACAATATGAAAGGAATTAAACTAAATTATAACAATAATATTTTTTTATTGTTTTTGAGATTAAATGTTTCAATTCCACAACAAACAAAATGTATGGGTTCACAATGTATAAGTTCACAATGTATGAGTTCACAATGTATGAGTTTACAATGTATGAGTTCACAATGTATGCGTTTACAATGTATGAGTTTACAATGTATGAGTTTACAATGTATTAGGCTTCGTGAGCTGCCTACATGAGTGATTTCATGTTTTTCCCTTTGTCTCCTCTCATTCAACTAAAGTTTCCATTTAACAAATACAAAATGAAACTCTGTGTAATTTTTATTGTATCTGTCTATGTCCGTTCCTGTATTAGAAACCAGAAAAATCATGGAAACTTATTCTGATCCTTCTAGACACCAGGATCCTGCTATGACAGGATTCTTGGCATTTAGCAAACTGCATCATGTGTGTTCTGCTGCGTGAAACCTTCCCCTCCATATCCAGGCCTTAGTGCCAGGTCTAGGACATCTCAGTGGTTGGATGCAGTGTAGGACACCCTAGTGGTTGGATACAGTGTAGGATACCTTATTGGTTGGATACAGTGTAGGACGAATTATTTTATTCTCTTTCATTAGTATTACTTCAACTTAAAGGGGTCGTCCACTTTCAGCAAATAATTAATATTGTTTGTTTAATGGAAGTCATTACAATTATCCAATAGACTTTCTGTATCAATTCCTTATGGTTTTCTAGATCTCTGCTTGCTGTCCTGCTATAGAAAGTGTCTATGTTTAGTTGCAGTGGATAGAAATCTGTCCATGGTCTTGTGATGGACATGTCGGAGCACAAGTCGTTAGTATCACTGAGAGTAATCAGAGCTGTGTGATACTTCCTGCTCGTTCACCTGTGTGTGACCTGAACTTTGAATCAGTATTGATATACCTGGAGGACAATGTGATGTTTGAGACCTTATTTGAAGATTATCCACTAAAGCTGTGGATGGTCCGAAGACAAATGCAAGACCATGGGCTAAAAAGGGGGGGGTGTCTGTTACCAATGCATTTCCCACCCTCGGCTTATACTCGAGTCAATAGGTTTTCCCAGTTTTGATGGCAAAATTAGGGGTCTCGGCTTATACTTGGGTCGGCTTATACTTGAGTATATACAGTAAACACAAAACTTATCAGCCAAAATTTACAACTAACGTGAAGCTGTATACATATTGAGGTTGTAGGCTCTATACAGGGTGGTTGGAGGCTGGATACAAAGGGGCTGCTGGAGGTTGTATACAGGAGAGCTTCTAGGGGCTGTGTATACAAGGGGGTGCTGCTGGAGGCTGTTTACAGAGGGAGGGCTGCTGCAGGCTGTGTTTACAGGGGGGCTGCTGGAGTCTGTATGCAGGAAGGCTGCTGGAGACTGTATGAAAGGGAAGGGTAAATTAGGGGAGCTAATACATTGTGGGTACTGTAACTTTATTAATAGTATGTTCATTCATGTTGTGAAGACAATATATATTAGGAACATGATCCAGTGACTGTGATATTTTTAGGGGCGCCGTGTGGAGAAGTGCTGCATAGAGCTGAAAAACTTTGACTGTGAGATAAACCATGGCTGGGAGAAATCGTAAAGACGTCCTTTTCCTGATGGAGCAGATCATTACCTGTAAGGTACTAGATGTCACTAATATCTGTGTCACTGATTACTAGTGTGTGAGGTAGCATTATAAGTTTTTCCTCAGGTAGTAAAAAGGCTAGAATCAGCCCTGGGCCCATGCAGACCTAAGGTTCGGACTATGGAGAAACCCGCTTATTTGTAGGAATCTCGCTGAATTTTCAGCTAAATTACTGAATGAGAGAACAGAAGTATCAAAAGAAGTGAGAGAGAACTCAATTTGACTCAGCTAGAGGGCAGATACAGGAAGTGGTTAGTGTCCACCCACTTCACTGCTGTTGAGGAAGATTTCTGACAAGCAGCTTCAGAAAAAAAATAAGATAACTCTGGATGAGGAGCACAATATGGACACTATGGTGTTTCTTTATAAAGGGGGAATCACATATGATATTTTACTAAAATTCTAATCAGTGTGAGATGCCCAGGGTTGCTAACAAATGCCCACACTGGATGTACTGAAATACAGCCTTTCAACCTTGGCTTGTAGCCGCTAACAAATTCTTTTTTAATAAATAATTTCTGTAATTCCTTTCCCCCTGCTAAACAGTTTATTACATGGTAAATGAACATTATAAAAATCCATCCATTGGTGTACGTCATTAGTGTTATCCCTAATCACTACAACATGTCCATTCACTTCTACATGAAAAACTTTTTAATTTTTTTATGGATAAGTACATTTTTATGCATTTTTAGAAATCATAGATCTAACTCTTAGATTGTCAGAAAATTCGGCAGATTTTTTATTATTATTTTTTATTTTCTGACATCAACCAGAACACTTGAGACTCATTAGACAAAAGCACAGACGTCTCCGAGTTTGGCATCCTCTTCCTCCCTACATTCCTGTACATCAAAGTCCTCCGCTTCATGTGCGGGACAGCACTGCGGGTAAGATGTCTTCCTGAGAGCGATGAGAAGAATTCAAATTCTGAAAATGAATGTTGCAAATAAAGAAATATTTGAAGTGAGTGATTTTTCATTAAGTTTCATTAAATTTTACATTCATTTAACATAAATGTGTTATTTGTACTTTAAGATAAACAGATTTATTTGTATCTTTTGTTAGATAATGTTTAACATATTTAAGCATTTAACAATAATGGATAGAAGAAAACAACTTTATTAGATCATAATTCATTACAGCGTGATATTTTTAAAACAGCAGTGGCATCCTGCATGACATGGACTTCTACAAACTTCATCCAGTGGAACAGTTACAGAAATCTGAGATACAGCACATGATATCGTCTCACCTTTTATGAAAAATCTTTCATTAAAAAATTCAAAAACTATAACTATATAACTATAATTTAGAAAAATACAAATAAAACAATTCTATCAATGTTGCAATTTGTAAATGGCTAAATTGCAAAAAGTGGTAAATACCATAAAGTATGTCAAACTGATGCATTTTCAGAAATGTATGATTGGCACAATTTTTTTTTTTTATGATAAACTTAATTATTGCGTGAACATACCAACGAAACCGGGATTGAGGCTTGTTGAGTCGAAACTTCTGGGTCTGTCCATGCACCAATGAATATCTTGTGCTGTATTTTAATCAAGTTTATATTAAAGTAGACTTGCAACAAATCGCGATTATTATTTGTTGAGATGCATCTGTTCCATGTATGTCGTGTCTCTACAGCTTTGGGATGACTGCCGAGCACAGAGGAAAAGTTTGGAGCTGTCTATCATGAAGGTTGGGGTGAGCTGAGTTAATAGTGTTATTCCATAAGAATGTTCTGCCAACTTTCTGCCCCCTCCCCCCAAAAAAGAGAACAAAAAATAACAACTATATAAACCATAACAATTCCGGAAAGTCTACGATTTTGAATTTTATAAATTGTGTCTAACAATATTTATTGTGTATTATACATAGAGGTTTGTTTTTTTGTCCCGTGCAAGGAATTTTTTATTTTGGTTTTTACTTACTTTTTCTATATACAGGAGAACAACAAGACGGCCGTCACAGTGATCCTTCTCTTAGGATTTCAGGGCAGCCAGGATTTGAGAACTTATCTGTTCTGTCTTTTCCTTCTGATTTACTGTGGGACACTATGTGGAAACCTCCTGATCATCACCCTGGTGTCCACCAGTAGGAACCTCCACACTCCCATGTACTTCTTCATCTCACAACTGTCCATCAGTGACATCTTGTTATCCACAGATATTGTCCCCAACCTTCTTCACATCCTACTGAATAATGGGGGGAGTATTACTTTTATAGGCTGTATCACCCAATTTTACGTCTTCTCTGCCTCAGAAGCATTTGAATGCTTTCTTCTTGCTTTGATGTCTTATGACCGATATGTAGCTATCTGCCATCCTCTCCGATACCACACTGTAATGAAAAGTGAACATTCTAGAACATTGATCACCACCTGTTGGCTATTTGGATTCTCTATTGTATTGATCTACACCATAACAACAGCAAAGATGGACTTCTGTGGCCCGAATACCATTGACCATATATTCTGTGACCTTGGCCCCTTACTAGAACTTGCCTGCTCTGCTTCCTTCATTGTTGACTTAGAAGTGTAATTTCTGAGCTTTATCATTGTAATAATCCCATCTGCAATCATTCTTCTGTCTTATACCTATATAGTGTTAGAAGTCTTAAAAATCCTCTCCCAAAATGGTAGACAGAAAGCCTTCTCCACCTGTAGCTCCCACCTCATTGTGGTCTCCATATTCTACTGGACAATGTTTGGTGTTTATATCATTCCAACGAAAGGACAATCATCAACCATCAGTAAGATCCTCTCCCTGCTCTATACCGTATTTACTCCTCTGATTAATCCCATTATATACAGTCTGAGGAATGAAGAAATTAAAAAGTCTTTTCAGGAAATACTTTGTAAATGTCACATCTGGAAGACCAACCACAATATTCCATACATGTAATTCATATTAGACAAGAAACCAAATCCGGTAAGGTCCAATCCAATGGTCATACATCCACAGTATAGAACCTTAAAATATAAAAAAATAGGTACAACATATTAACATAAGAAACCCTGCAAAGTAAATGGTATCACAACGTTTTTTTTAAGTATTTCGGATTGGTGATGATCAGAGGTCGTAAAATCTGGACTTTCTAATAATTTTGTATTTAAATGTTTGTATCCCAAGATGCTTAAGAATGACCTCACCAGTGAAATTTTTCAGACAGTGTCTATCTGCAGGTTGAGGCTGTGTAGATGGCACATGAACTACTCCATGTTCCATTATAGCTAAATAGTTACTGTTGTATTCAGGGACATTTTGTTTCGCCCTCTGTGATCCTCCCAGAGAAGATGTCCTCCGTGTTTTAATAACCAAAATGTGTAAGTCTGTTCCTTCACTGCAGTGTACCCTGCCAAGAGTGGAAACAAAAAGTGGAACACAGAGCTTGGCAAACCATTGATAATTACAAACTACAGATAATTAGAACCAAAAGCATCCAACGCATTTCAGAAGAGATCATCTTCCTCTTCCCGAGAGAAGGCTCAGTGATACTACTGCTCCTTATGTAGCTCCACTAGGATCCTCCTTAAGACGATTTTCCCTTCTTATAATTCAAATGTTATATCTCATTGTCAAAATGGAATCCAGATATTTACATCCATCATTAGTGACATTAAATTAATGAAATGACCGATGCTCCAGTTGGGTTTAACCCTTTCCAGTGTAAATACAGTGGATTTTCTTTGCATAATGATGTGAGAGTAGATGCCCCTGATTTTTTTTTCTCCAGATGTTGTATAAATGTTCATTTCTTCTACAGGACATATACATTTTGGTTCAACCCACATTCCTTTATTGGGTAGAGCTAATTCACTTTTTTGTACTGATGATTCAAGCTTACGTCTGCTCCATTACTTCACCTGATGGTTTGGTTATAGAAATATTTAACTTTCTCCAGCACCCCTGGTGATGATGGTTACCCAGGTGACAGTCAGATGATTGATGTTTACCTTTTTACAGGCTAAACCAAGACTCATCCAAATTCATTGTGCCGCAGAGTCTTAGGCCTCTTGACGTATCTGGTGTGTGGTGCGGCAAGCAAACAAAACTACGAAAGATTGCTGGTTTTGCAAAAGAATGCTGGCACGGGACAAGAACCCCTGCACCCCGCTATGCCCCCTCCACCCCCACATGGTGTGGAGGGGGCATATTCATGATTTTAATCACAAATTTAAGAATTTGCGATTATTCCACTGTTTCTATGACAGAAATCTGGTGTAGAAGCAGTGATAAATCCCAGTCAATGGGGCAGATTTATCAAGCTGTCTGAAAGTCAGAATATTTCT
>WNYA01004063.1:0-20905 GCA_019512145.1 Engystomops pustulosus | reverse complement strand
GGGGCTGCTGTGCAGGGGCAGTGCAGAGAATATGACACTCTGCACTGCTCCATCCATCCATCCATCCATGTGCCTGCAAGTGGCAGCCTGAGGACAGGGAGGGCTCTGCCTCCCAGGGGAGGGGATGGGGGAGATGCCGGCTCTGCAGCAGACAGCCCGGGAGCTGGAGAGGAGGAGGACGCGGGACTCGGGGGCGGGACAAGACGGAAAAATCCGTGAAAACGCAAAAAAAAACGGACTTTCACTTAACGGTCCGTGCAGGCGGGACAAGGGTTAAAAAGCGGGACTGTCCCGCCCAAAACGGGACGGTTGGGAGGTATGCATCCATTAGCAATAATCGAACCACCCTTTGACATGAGTTGCCTAAGAGCATTGGAGTGAAGGAGGCAAGAGGCAGAGCTAGGACGGAGAGGTGTATTTTTTTCTGTATGATACTGGGGGTATTTCTGTCACTGCTGACTCCTGGGTGCATTCCCATGACTACTGGCTACTCTGGGGCATCCCTGTGACTGCTGGCTACTGGGGCCATTCCTTTAACTGTTAGCTACTGCCCCCCCACATGTATATATACAGTCTCTGCCCCATAACCCTTCCCCTACACACCTGATGTTGTTGCTGAGATGCGCGTCACAGGTATGGAGGGGCTGGTATGTGGTGCAGCAAGTTCTATATATATATATGTCCCCGCCGCACGCTACATACCTGCACACAACAACAACTCAGACCAGGTGTACTCCAACTGCAGAGCCCCCAGAGCCCAGAGCCCCCATAACCCCAGAGCCCCCATAACCCCAGAGCCCCCACAACCCCCATAACCCCCAGAGCCCCCAGAGCCCAGAGCCCCCATAACCCCACAGCCCCCATAACCCAGAGCCCCCATAACCCAGAGCTCCCATAACCCAGAGCCCCCATAACACCCAGAGCCCCCAGAGCCCCCATAACCCCAGAGCCCCCATAACCTCAGAGCCCCCATAACCCAGAGCCCCCATAACCCCCAGAGCCCCCAGAGCCCCCATAACCCCCAGAGCCCAGAGCCCCCATAACCCCAGAGCCCCCATAACCCCCATAACCCAGAGCCCCCATAACCCCAGAGCCCCCATAACCCCAGAGCCCCCATACCCTAGAGCCCCCTCCCCCCCCATACCCTATATCCCCCCCCAACCCATGAACACCCCCAGCTAGACCCAAGAGCCCCCATACCCAACCCCCCATGCCCCCAACCCCCCATACAACCCAGAGCTGCCATAACCCCATAGCCCCCATAGACCCCGCCCCAGAGCCCCCATAACCCAACGCCCCATACCTCAGCCCCATACCCCAGAGGCCCCCGCATAACCGGAACCCGAGCCCCAGAGCCCCCATAAACCCCCAGAGCCCTCCCCATAACCCAGCCCATACCCCAGCCCCCTACGCCAGGCCATAACCCAGACCCCCATAACCAGAACCATAGCCCCCATAACCCCCAGAGCCCCCATACCCCTCGCGGCCCCCACGTAACCTAGCCAGAATGCCCCCTCCCATACCATACCCCCAGAGCCCCCCTAACCTCAGAGCCCCCATAACCCCCATCCCCCAACCCAGGCCCAAACCCCCCCAGCCATCCCCCCAGCACCCCACTAACCCAACCCCCACAATCCCCACATAACCCAGAGGGCCCCCATCAACCTCAGAGCCCCCATACCCCCGAGCCCCCATCCCTCAGAGCCCCCATACCCCACGAGCCCCATAACCCCTCAGAGCCCCCATAACCCAGAGCCCCATAACCCCAGAGCCCCCATACCCAATCCCATAACCCCAGCCCAATCCGGCCCCCATAACCCCACATCCCCCATAACCCCCAGAGTCCCCCATCCCAACCCCCTACCCGAGCCCCCCATAACCCCAGCCCCATAACCTCAGAGCCCCCATAACCCCCAGAGCCCCAATAACCTCAGAGCCCCCATAAACCCCACCCAACAGCCCCCACTAACCCCCCAGAGCCCCCATACACCTCAGATCCCCATACCCCATAGCCCCTAACCAGCACCCCAACCAGACCCCCCATAACCCCAAGCCCCCTAAACCCCCAAGCCCCCCCTATCCCCCAGTCCCCCAATAACCCATCTGCCCCCATACCCCCCACTCCCAACCCCATACACCTCAGAGCCCCATAACCCCCAGCCCCCAACCCCCGAGCCCCCAACCCCCCCATAACCCAGCCCCTAGACCCCCCATAACCCCCGAGCTCCCCCATAACCCCCCCCAGAGCCCCATAACCCCAGACCCCCCATACAACCCCCAAGCCCCCATAACCCCAGAGCCCCCATAACCCCACCATAACCCATGAACCCCCAGAGCCCGCCCAACCGAGCCCCCATAACCCCATGAGCCCCCAAGATCCCCAACCAGATCCCCCTCCTAACCACCAGACCCCCCAAACCCCCAGACCCTAAACCCAGCACCCTAACCCCCAGATCCGCCCATAACCCATACCCCCATAACCACCCCAGACCCCCATCAACCCCCCCTCCACCCCTCCATAACCCCCAGAGCCCCCAAACCCTAATCAGAGCCCCATCCCCCATCCCAGGCCCCCATAACATCAGCCCCTCCCTCAACCCCCCATAACCCAGAGCCCCCGACCTAACCCACAGAGCCCAACCCCCCATCCCCCCATAACGCCCCCAGAACCCTACTAGCCCCCCAGCCCCTAAAACCCATCGCCCCCCCAGTCAGCCTGTAACCAGTTCTGCCAGGAACCGCTCTTGGGTGCAGACTTCTTTATCTAATATCTTACAAGCAGCAGTCTGCACCTCCTCTATGCTAATCTGTCCTAAGCGTCAGCTCCTCGCCCCAGGAACAATCCACATTCCTCCAAGGTCTGAAGGAGACAACCAGGAGGCCCCCTGCCCCGGGCATGTGATCAGGGAGACCCCAAAACTGCAGAGGTCCCCCATAACAGGAGGACCCAAATACACCCTACAACCCAGGGCCTCCCTCCATTTAAACAGAGGACCCAATACAAAACAACCCTGACACGCCCATGTGGGTCCCTCCATAACATGAGGACCCCAATACAACCCGACAACCCGGGGGTCCCCCCATAACTGAGAGACCCAATACAACACCACACCACGAGACGGGTCCCCCATACCAGACACCGCATCGGGGCCATAAGGAGACCCAAATACAAACCCGCACCGAGTGTCCCCCCATAACAGAGGACCCCAATCACACCACACCAGGGGTCCCCCATAACAATGGACCAAATCAACCCCTACACCAGGGGTCCCCCTAACAGAGGACAATACCGCGGGGTACCCAAAAGATGCAATCCCAGAAACCAAAAAAAAACCAGAGTCCCCCAATACAGGAGGACCCAAATCTACAAAACATACCCGAGCAACCAGAGTCCCCCATAACAGGAGACCAAGACACAACACTACACCGACACCAGGGGTCCCCCTAACAGTGACCCAATACAACACACCAGGCCCCAACATAAGGACACAGACAATACCTACGCCTAACCAGGGTCCCCCATAACAGGAGGACCCAAATACACACCCCTATCACCAGTGGTCCCCCATAACAGGAGACCCAATAACACCCGACACCAGGGTCCCCCAATAAACAGGAGGACCCAAATACCCCTAAAACTCAGAGGGTCCCCATACATTATACCCACAACACTCTACACCAGGGGTCCCCCATAACCAGATGACCCAATATAACCCCCGACAACAGAGGTCCCCCATAACAGAGGAACCCAAATACAACCAGACATCCGGTTCCCCCATAACAGTGGAACCAAATACCCCAGCACCAGAGGTCCCCCAATAACAGGAGACCCAATACACACCCGACACCATAGGTTCCCCCATAACAGAGGACCCAGAATACCCCACACCATGGGTCCCCCATAACAGTAGGTAACCAAATATCAAACACCCGACACCAGTGGTCCCCATAACAGGAGACACACAAACAACAAACCCGACATCCACCGCAGTAGGTCCCCCATAACAGGTGACCAAATACACCCACTAACCAGGGTCCCCATAACAGCGATGAGCCCAAATACAAACCCGCGAACCAGGGTTCCCCCATAACTAGATCCCAAATACAACACACTTCACCGAACACCAAGGGTCCCCCATAACAGTAGGACCCAATACACCCCGACCCAGAGTCCCCCATAACGTGACCCAAATACACCCGACACCAGGATTCCCCCAGAGCCATAAAAACAACAGGGGCAACGGACCATACACCGACCATCCGCAATCATACAGATGACCAACACCCGACACCAGACGGGTCCCCCATAACATGAGGACCGCAATACACACCCGACAACCAGTGTACCCCCATAACAGGAGGACCCAATACATCCACCCGACACCATGGGGTCCCCCTAACAGGAGTACCCAAATACAAACACGACCTACGACCAGAGGTCCCCCTCGAGGAACGTCCTCAATACGACCAAACCCACACCAGAGGACCAAGAGTGTCCCCTCATAACAGTTAGTACCCAAATACACACACCCGCCCCAGGGTTCCCCCAATACCAGGAGGAGCCCAAATCACCCTACACCCAGGGGTCCCCCCCATAACAAGAGATGACCCCAATACAACCGAATACCACGAGTCACCCATAAAGGCCCCAATAACAACCCCCAAGTGCCATACAGGAGGACCAAATACCCCCGACACCAGGTGTCCCCATAACAGAGGACCCAATAAACAACCGACACCAGGGGTCCCCCATAACCTGAGGACACACCAATACACCCTCAACCAGGGTCCCCATAACATGAATGACCCAAATTACACCCGACAACCCAGAGGTCCCCCATACCAGGAGGACCAAACTAAACAAAACCCGACAACCAGGGTCCCCCATACAGGAGGATCCAAATCACCCGACAAACACAGGTCCCCATACCAGAGTACCAATAGACAGACAACCCGATCCAGGTCCCCCATACAGTCAGGAGTACCCACAACCAAAAAACAAACAGAGGTCCCCCATAACAGGAGGACCCAATACACCGACACCAGGGGTCCCCCATAACAGGAGGACCCAAATACACCCGACACCAGGGGTCCCCCATAACAGGAGGACCCAAATACACCCGACACCAGGGTCCCCCATAACAGGAGGACCCAAATACACCCGACACCATGGTCCCCACATACAGGAGGACCAAATCACCACAACCCAGGGTCCCCCTAACAGGATGGACCCAAATACACCGACACCAAGGGGTCCCCCTAACAGGAGGACCCAATACACCCGACACCAGGGTCCCCCATAACGAGGACCCAAATACAACTACAAATAGCACCCGACCAGGGTCCCCCATACCAGGATGGACCCAAATACAAACCCGACACCAGGGGTCCCCCATACACAGAGACCCAATACACCAACACCCACAGCCAGGGTCCCCCATAACAGGATGACCCAATCACAATCCACCCTACACCAGGGGTCCCCCATAACATGAGTACCCCAAATACACCCGACAGCCAGGGTCCCCCATAACAGTAGACCCAAATACAACAACCGACACCATGGGTCCCCCATAACAGAGGACCCAAATACACCCCGACACACAGGTCCCCATAACATGAGGAACTCCAAAACAAACCCTACGAGCAACCCAGGGTCCCCCATAACAGAAGACCCAAATAACACCCACACCAGGTCCCCCATAACAGAGACCAATACACCCGACACCAGGGGTCCCCCTAACAGGAGGACCCAAATACACACCCGACACCAGGGGTCCCCCATACAGAGACCCAAATACAACCCGACACCAGGGTCCCCCATAACAGAGGACCCAAATACAACACACCACACTCAAGGGTCCCCCATAACAGGAGGCCCCAAATACACAACCCACAAACCAGTGGTCCCCCTAACAGGAGACCCAAATACCCCGACACCAGGGTCCCCCCTAACAGGAGACCCCATACACCCACACCAGGGGTCCCCATAACAGGAGACCCAATACACCCGACATCCAGGGTCCCCATAACAGAGGACCCAAATACACCCGACACCAGAGGTCCCCCATAACAGGAGACCCAAATACACCCGACACCCAGGGTTCCCCCATAACAGGAGGACCCATAAACCCGACACAGAGTGTCCCCCATAACATGAGGAGACCCAAATACCACACCGACACCAGGGTCCCCCATAACAGGAGGACCCAATACACCCACACCAGGGGTCCCCCCTAACAGGAGGACCCAAATACAACCCGACACTCAGGGTCCCCCATAACGTAGGACCCAAAACAAATACACCCGTACAAACCAGGGGTCCCCCATAACAGGAAAACCCAATACACCCTACACCAGGGTCCCCCATAACAGGAGGACCCAAATACACCCGACACCAGGGGTCCCCCATAACACCCGACACCAGAGGTCCCCCATAACAGGAGGACCCAAATACACCCGACACCAGGGGTCCCCCATAACAGGAGGACCCAAATACAACCCGCACCAGGGGTCCCCCATAACAGGTACCCCAAATACAAACCCGACACCTAGGGCCAATCCCCATACAGGAGGACCCAAATACACCCGACACCAGGGGTCCCCATAAACAGGATGTCCACCCAAATACACCCGCTCAGGGTCCCCCATAACAGGAGGACCCAAATACACCCGACAAACCAGGGGTCCCCCATAACATAAGACGTGACCCCCAATATGACAACACCCGACACCAGGGTTCCCCATAACGAGGGCTCAAATACACCCGACACCGCTATGGGGTCCCCCATAACAGGAGGCCCAAATACAAAACCAAAGCAGGGGTCCCCCATAACGAGTACCCAAATACAAACCCCCGATACCAGGGGTCCCCCCTAACAGGAGGAACCCAATACACACAACCTACACCAGGTGTCCCCCAAACAGGACTGGGGGCCCAAATACACCCCGCAAAAACCAGGGTCCCCCCATAACAGGAGGACTCCAAATCCAAACCCGACACGCAGGGTTCCCCCTAACAGGAGTACCCAAATACACCCGAACAAACCAGGTCCCCCATAACAGGAGATCCCAAATACACACCCGACACGGTCCCATAACACGGCGCCCAATACACCCTACACCAGGGGTCCCCCATAACAGTGAGGACCCAAATACACCCGACCCAGGGGTCCCCCATCAGAAGTACCCAAAATACACACCCGACAAGCAGGGTCCCCCATAAGCAGGGAGGACCCCAATCCACCGACACCTGGTCACCCATACAGAGACCCCAATACACCTACACCAGGGTCCCCCATAACAGGAAGGGACCCAAATACCCCCGAAACGGGTCCCCATACACAGTAGGACCCAAATACACCGAACCAGGGGTCCCCCATAACAGGAGACCCACACATCCAACCCTACCGACACAGGTTCCCCCCATAACAGAGGAAACCCCCAACATCTACTCAACGCCGAACCGGGGTCCCCATAAACAGGTAGGACCCAAATATACACAACCCGACACCAGGGGTCCCCATACCAGGAGGACCCAAATACACCCGACCAACCAGGGTCCCCCATAACAGGAGCCCAAATACACCCACACATTGTCCCCCATAACATAGGACCCAAATAGCCGCTGCAGGGACCGTCCCCCATATGCAGCTGCAGGGACCGCCACATTATCACCATTGCCCCTTCAGCTGTCAGGGTATCCCCACATAAGCACTGTTAGATCCCCACACTATAGCAGCTGCAGTGTACCCCCTAACACGCGTTTACCCACATATAGCATCTGCAGGTATCCCCCACTATAGCGACGCAGGTTACCCCCATATAGCGCTGCAACCCATAGAGGGGTTACCCCCCATATAGCAGCTGCTTGCCGGCACCCCACATAAGAACGCTGCATGGTACAGCCCCCACATATAGGCAGCTGCAGGGTATCCCACATATTACACTGCGGTTATCCCCACATATATCAGCTCACGGGTACCCCCCCCATATAGTCAGCTGCAGGTATGCCCCCACATATATCCAGCTTGCAGGGTAACCCCCCCACACTATAGTCAGCTGCAGGGTATCCCCCTACATATAGCAGCTGCAGGATATCCCCCACAATAGCACTGCATGGGTATCCCACATATAGAAGCTGCAGGTCACTATAGCAGCTGCGGGTACCCCATATAGCAGCTGCATGGTATCCCCCCACTATAGCAGCTGCAGGGATCCCCCACAGTATAGCACTCCTGGGTCTCCCCACATATAGCAGACTGCAGTGTACCACCCCAATTAGCAGTCTGCCGGGTATCCTCCCACATATAGCAGCTTCCAAGGGTATCCCCACATATAGCCGGCCGTGTCGCCGGAGGCGTATAACCCGATCCCCACATATAGCAGCTGCAGGGTATCCCCCACATATAGCAGCTGCAGGGTATCCCCCACATATAGCAGCTGCAGGGTATCCCCCACATATAGCAGCTGCAGGGTATCCCCACATGCATCTGCATGTATACCCATTAGCGACACACCTAAGCGCAGTATCCCCCCACATATAGCAACTGCAGGCTATCCCACATGCAGTATCCCCATTAGTCTCAGGTATCCGCCAAGCAGCTGCAGGGCCCCCACTATCAGCTGCAGGGTATCCCCCACATTGGTCAGGTCCTATGCGCAGGTTATCCCCCCTTAGCATCATGGTATCCCTATAGCAGCTAGCAGGAGGGGGGGATCCCAGCCTCTCCCACTATAGGCAGCTGCAGTGTTAAATCCCCACAATAGCAGCTGCAGGGTATCCCCACTATAGCCCGCAGCCTCCCCACATGCGGTTATCCCCCCCCACAATAGCCGGCTGCAGGGTATACCCCACACTATAGATGCGCTGCAGGTATCCCCCCAACATATAGCAGCGCAGGTACCCCTATGCTGCAGGGGTATCCCACAGTATAGCAGCTGCAGGGTATCCCCACATATAGCAGCGAGGATCCACATTGGCTTATGGTCCCCACATATAGCAGCTGCAGGGTATCCCCCACATATAGCAGCTGCAGGGTACCCCCACATATAGCAGCTGCAGGGTATCCCCCACATATAGCAGCTGCAGGGTACCCCCACCCCAAACCATTAGCAGCTGGCAGTGTACTCCCCACATACTCGAGCACTCTGCAGGGTATCCCCCCATATATCAGGCTGCAGGTATCCCCTCCCCTAAATATGCATCTGCTAGCAAATATGCCCCAATATACACCTGCAGGTATCCCCTATGCAGTAGAGGCCTTAGCAGCTGCAGGGGGTGGGGTTTATGGGCAGAGGCTGATGAGAGGGCGCGGCAGAGGCGGGGCCCTCCCCTACATTACCATAGAGGCGGGGCCGTACATAAGGCTGCCCCCTCCCACCCGCCAGCATACCCGGAGAGTCATGGAGCTGAGCTGCTGCCTCCTGCTCCTGCTCTGCATCTGCGCCGCGGCCGCCGACATCCACACCGTCTACTGGAACAGCACCAACCGCAGGTGAGGCGCAATGCTCTGCAGGGTACTGAGACTGGACTGTGGCTCTGCAATGCTCCTGCAGGTAATGGATGACTGTGGCTGCAAAACGAAAAAAATCTCCTGGTGCAGTGTACGACTGACTGTGGCTAATCTCTGCAGAGTAACTGACGGACTGTGGCTTGCAATGCTCCAGAGTACTCTGACTGACCTGTGCTGCAAAGCTCTGCAGGTACTGACTGACTGTTGCGCAAAGCTCTCAGGGTACTGACTGACTGTGGCTGCATGCTCTGCATAGTACTGACTGACGTGGGCTGCAATGCTCTGCAGAGTACTGACCTGACTGACTGTGGCTTCAATGCTCTGCAGAACTGACTACTGTGGCTGCAATGCTCTGGGCAGAGTACTGACTGACTAGTGGCATTGCAATGCTCTGCAGAGCTACTGACTGACTGTGGCTGCAAAGCTCTGCAGAGTACTGACTGACTTTGGCTTTTCCCAAAGTCTGCAGATACTGACTGACTGTGCTTGCAAAGCTCTGCAGGGTACTTACTGACTTGCTGCAAAGCTCTGCAGAGTACTGACTGACTGTGGCTGCAAAGCTCTGTCAGAGTAACTGACTGACTGTGGCTGCAAAGCTCTGCAGAGTACTGACTGACTGTGGCTGCAAAGCTCTGCAGAGTACTGACTGACTGTGGCTGCAAAGCTCTGCAGAGTACTGACTGACTGTGGCTGCAAAGCTCTGCAGAGTACTGACTGACTGTGGCTGCAATCTCTCAGGTCCTGATGGAAGGATGCTCTGCAGGACTTGGCTCTTCCAGCTGCGCACAACCTTCCTGCAAGTACATGACAACTGGAACCTCTGAGCCGCACTATTGTCATATGGATTTAATGCTCTGCAGGAACATGGGCAAATTCCTCCATGGAATGCATGTTTCTGCAGTGTTATTGCGAGCTCTGGTAAATCAGTTTTTTGGTAGGATGCATGTCTGCAGGACTCTGGGCATACGTCCGCCGTGTAATGCAATGCTCTGCAGGGACTCCTGGGCATTGTCCTCCGGGAAATGCAATGCTCTGCAGTGTATTGGAAGTGCGGGCACATTGTTGTCGTAGAAATGCATGCTCGGGCCCGGACTCTGGGCATACTGTCCTTCTCATGGAATGCAATGCTCTGTGCGGTACTCTGGTCATACTGTCCTCCGTTGGCTGGCAATGCTCTGCAGTGTATCTTGCGAGTGCGGGCACAGTGTTGTCGTAGGAATGCAATGCTCTGCAGGGACTGTGGCAGACTGGTCCCTCCATGGAATGCAATGATCTGCAGGGACTGTGGGCATACTTTCCTCCATGGAAGGCCAATGCTTCTGCAGGGACGTGGGCATACGTCCCTCCATGGAAGTGTGAAGTTGGTGATGCTGATTGTGATATTCTGCGGGGTCAGTGCAATGTTTCGAAGGATTACCACCTCACATGGATGATGATTTTCTGTAGTGGTTTGGTGCAATTCTCTTTCATAATGTTTGCAAGGTCTGGGAAGTGATGTGATGCTCTGGCAGGCTTCTGGTACCCCGCATGTTTTCCTCGCCTATGACACAGCCGGTCCCCCTCTCAGCTGCTTCTGAGTCATAGACGCCAGGTGCTGGGAAGTTCATGCTGCCCGACTTATGGGAAGACACATCCATGGGGATCTAACGCTGTACTGTACATCCCAGCAGGATACTACTACCGCCTGTACGTAACATCCCCAGCAATACTACCTGGGAACTGTACATCCCCAGGCAGGATACTACCCTGTACTGTGCATAGTGATTCATAAAAACGCTCTGTACCCGTACATCACAGCAGGATACTCTCTGTACTGTACATCCCCAGCGGATACTACCCTGTACTGTGCAGCGTGAATGTCATAAACGCTCTGTACTGTACATCCCCAGGCAGGATACGTGCCCTTACTGTGAGCGTGATGTCATACAGCCTCTGTACCGTACAATCACAGCATGAATCTACTCTGTACTGTACATCCCCACAGATAACTAAACCCGGTTCTGTGCCGCGTGATGTCATACCGCTCTGTACCATATATCATCACCGCAGGAATACTACTCTCTGTACTGTGCAGCGTGATATCATACCGCTCTGGTATTGTCATCCCAGCAGGATACTACTCTGTCTGTGCGTCACAGCAGGATACTGCCCCTGTACTGTGCAGCGTGATATCATCAACCGCTCTGTACCGGACATCACAGCTGATACTACCACCAGCTTACTGTGCAGCGGATGTCATACCGCGCTGTCCCGTACATCACAGCAGGATACTACTCTGTACTGACATCCCCACCCCAGCAGGTAACTGCCCGGTTCTGTGCAGGCGTTGATGTCATATCCGCTCTGTCCCTACATCACAGCATGATACTACTCTTACTGTGCAGCGGATATCATACTACTTACTCGGTACTGATACAATGCCCACGGTCTGGGGCTGGCAGGATACTGCCCTGTACTGTGCACATATATCATACCGCTCTGTATGTCATCCCCGCAGGATCTACTCTGTACTGTGCAGCGTGATTCATAAGAACGCTCTGTAGACTCGTACAATCCAGCAGGATCCTAACCTGTACTGTACATCCCCATCAGGATACTCACCCGTTAACTTTGGTCAGAGTGGTGTTCATAACGCTCTGTCCACTGTACATCCCCAGCAGGGATACTACCCTGTAAGTGCAGTGTGATGTCATAAAAAACCGGCTCTGTAACTGTTCATCACAGCAGGATACGACTCTGTCTGTAACATCCCCAGCAGGATACTACTCTGTACTGTGCAAGCGTTATGTCGACCGTCTTACCGTACATCACCGCAGTATACGACTACTCTGTACTGTGTGCAGGTCGTGATGTCCATACCGCTCTGTAGTGCAAAATCCCACAGGATACTTACTCGGTACTGTGCAGCCGTGATGTCATAAACCGCTCTGTAGTGTACAATTCATCCCCAGCATGGAATACTACTCTGTACTGTACATCCCCACAGGATACTACTCCTGTACTGTACTCCCCAGCATGATACTATCTCGTACTGTACACCCCCAGCAGGATACTACTCGTACTGTCCATCCCCAGCCGGATACTCCTCTTTACTGTACATCCCCAGCAGATACTACTACCTCTGTACTGTGCAGCGTGATTTCATACCGCTCGGTACCGTAACAGTCACAGCAGGATACTACCCTGGACTGTGCAGCGTGATGTCATAGAACCGCTCTGTAGTGTATACAATCCCAGCAGGATACTACTCTGTACTGTGCAGCGTGATGTCAATACCCCCGCTCTGTCACTGTACATTTCCCAGGATACCTACTCTGTACTGTACATTTTCCCAGCATGAGCTACTCTGTACTGTACATGTCCGCATGGATCTACCTGGACGTACATGTCCCCAGCAATGATACTACTCTGTAACTGTGTCAGCATGATATCATACCGCTCTGTATGTACATTCCCAGCAGGATAATACTCTGTACTGTACCTCGTGAGGTCAGTAGACATAGGTTTGGTACTGTACAGTGTGATGTCATCACCTCTGTACTGTTTGTTGTTGTTTCCACATGTTTACGTGCAGCTACACAATTTACTATTTTCCAGAATGTATCTACTGTACAGTGTGTATGTGGGGTCACATCCGGGGGGCCAGGTTACGATGTTGTGGGTATGTGGGGTCACATCCGGGGGAATGTTTACATGTGTGTATGTGGGGTCACATCCGGGGGAATGTTACTCATGTTGTGTATGTGGGGTCACATCCGGGGAAATGTTACTATGTGTGTATTGTGGGGTCACATCCGGAAGTCATAACAACTGTTTAAACTAACTGTGTGATGGTGGGGTCACATCGCGGGGATGTTACTATGTGGGGTCTGTGGGGGGTTTCACATCCGGGGTAATTGTTCCTAGTTGTGTATGTGGGGGTCCACCGGGAATGTTACTATGTGTGTGTATTTGGTGTGTCACATCGGGGAATGTTACTATGTGGTGTATGTGGGGGGTCACAAAAACATCCGCGTAATGTTACTATGTGTGTATGTGGGGGTCCACCTCCGGGGGAATGTTACTATGTGTGTAATGTGGGGGTCAACATCCGGGGAATGGTACATGTGTGTAGGTGGGGGTCAGCATCCGGGGGAATGTACTAGGTGTAGTGGGGGTCACATCCGGGAATGTTACTATGTGTGTATGTGGGGTCACATCCGGGGGAATGTTAATATGTTGATTGGGGTCACATCCGGGGGAATGTTTTACTATGTGTGTATGTTGGGGTCACATCCGGGGGAATGTGTCCTATGTGTGTTGTGGGGGTCCCATCCGGGCATGTTACTATGTGTGTATTGGTGTCACATCCGGGGGCATGTTGACATGTGTGTCATTGGGGTCACCTCGGGAATGTTACTATGTGTGTATGTGGGGTCACATCCGTGGGAATGTTACTTATGTGTGTATGTTGGGGTCACATTCCGGGGGAATGTACTATGTGTGTATGTGGGGTCACATCCGGGGGAATGTTACTTGGTTGTTTATGTGGGTTTCCCAAGTATCCGGGGAATGTTTACTATGTGTGTATGTTTGGGGTCCCATGCGGGGAATGTTACTATGTTGTGTATTGGGGGCAACATCCGTGGGAATGTTTTACTAGGTTGGTAATGTGGGGTCACATCCTGGGGAATGTTACTATGTGTCGGTATTTGGGGGTCACATCCGGGGGAATGTTGCTATGTGTTGTATGGGGGGTCACCACATCCTGGGGAAGGTTACTATTTGTGGATGTGGGGTCCCATCCGGTTTAATTTTTACTCATGTTTTTACTGTGGGGGTCACTCCGGGGGAATGTTAACTATGTGTGTATGTGGGGGTCCACATCCGGGGGAATGTTACTATGTGTGTAGGTGGGGGGGTGCACATCCGGGGGAAATGTTACTATTGTGTATGGGGGTCACATCCGGGGGAATGTTATATGTGTTTTTGGGGGCACACCCGGGGGAATGTTACTATGTGTGTATGTGGGGTCCCTCCGGGTAAGTTACATGTGTGTATTGGGGGTCACATCCGGGGGAAATGGTACCGTGTTGGTAGGTGGGTTTCCAATCATCCGGGGCATGTTACTATGTGTGGGTTATTTGGTTGTCCATCCGGGGAAGGTTTACGATGTGTGTTGTTGGGGTCCACATCCGGGGGAATGTTTTACTATTTGTGTATTTGGGGGGTCACAACCGGGGGAATGTATCTATTGGTGTATGTGGGGGTCACATCCGGGGTAATGTTTAACTATGTTTTATGTGTGGGTCACCTCCGGGGGAATGTTTACTGACTATGTGTTTATGTGGGTCACATCCGGGGATGTACTATGTGTGTATGTGGGGGGTCCGCTCCGGGGGAATTTTACTAGGTGTGTCTGTGGGGGGTCACATCCGGGTAAATGTTACTAATTTGTGTATTTGGGGGGTCACATCGGGGAATGTTTACTATGGGTTTGTGGGGTCCATCCCCTGGGAATGTTTACTAGTGTGTATGTGGGGGTCCATCCGGGGGAATGTGTACTATGTGTGTTATTGTGGGGGTCCATCCGGGGGAATGTTCTAGTGTGTTCTGTAGGGGGGTCACCTCCGGGGGAAGTTACAGGTGTTTCTGTGGGGGGGCACTCCTGGGGAAATGTTAATCAGTGTTGTATGTGGGGTCCACATCCGGGAATGTTTACTATTGTGTATGGTGGGTTCATGGCCAGGTTGGGGGGGGGTCAGTACACGAGGTCAGCTGTTGTGTGGGGCAGGGGGCCCGGAGGGGGAAAGCAGTGACTGGACAACTGAGGTCAGAGGGAGTGTGTCCCCCCCCCCCCATGTCCAGGCCTGTCATGTCCCAGACTAACAATGTGCAGGGTGTAGTAAAACGTTTACGTAATAGTACATGTCACCGCGGTGTAACCATCTGGTACAGCGGCCCTCTTACTCCTCCTCTGTTGTAATAGTGTAGTGTGTGGTGGCTCCCGGTACTACATGTACTGAACTACACGGCGCCCTCCTTACCCTCCTCTGTGTATAGTGAGTGTGGGTGCAAACCCCGGTACTACCATGTACTGATACTACACGGGGCGCCCTCCTTACTCCACTCCTCCTCTGTGTATAGTGTAGTGTGGGTTCTCCCCGGACTACCAGGATGTACTGATACTACACAAGCGTCCTCCTTACTCCTCCTCTGTGTAATAGTGTAGTGGTGGTTGCTCCCCGGTACTACTGTACTGATCTTACACAGCGCCCTCCTTAATCCTCCTCTGTGTAAGTGTAGTGTGGAGTGCCCCCGGTACTACATGTAACTGATACTACACGGCGCCTCTCCTTACTCCTCCTCTTGTGATAGTGTAGTGTGGGTGCTCCCCGGTACTACATGTACTGTACTACACAGCGCCCCCCGTCCTTACTCCTCCTCTGTTATAGTGTAGGTGTGGGTGCTCCCGTACACATTACTGATAACTACACAGCGGGGCCCTCCTTACTCCTTCCTCTGTGTGTATAGTGTGCCAAGGTGTGGGTGCCCCCGTAACTTACATGTACTGATACTACACAGCGCCCTCCTTATACTTGTACTTGTAGTACAGGGGGGTACGCTGAGTATACTTGTAGTAAGGGGGGGTACTCTGAGTATACTTGTTTAGTAACGGGGGGAGTGGGGGTAGGTATACTGTGTAGCAGGGTACGCTGGGTATACTTGTGAATACAGGGGGGTACCTGTTATACTGTTAGTATGCGGGGGGGTACCTGCTTGGGTATACTTGTCGGTATGCGCGGGGGGGTACGCTGTGTATACTTGTAGTATGCGGGGGGGTACGCTGTGTATACTTGTAGTATGTCGGGGGGAGAGTGCGGGAACGTACGCTGTGTATACTTGTGACGTACGGGGGCGTAACGGTGTATACTTGTAGTACGGGGGAGTACGCTGTGTATACTTGTAGTACGGGGGGGTACGCTGTGTATACTTGTAGTACGGGGGGGTACGCTGTGTGTGCTAACTTGTAGTGAAAAGGGGGGGGTACGGGTACGCTGTAGACTTGTAGTACAGGGGAGAGTAACGCTGTGTATACTTTGGAGTACGGACGTACGTGGCATTGAGTGGGGGTACGCTGTGTATACTTGTAGTACAGGGGGGTACGCTGTGTATACTTGTAGTACAGGGGGGTGCGCTGTGTATACTTGTAGTACGGGGGGTACGCTGTGTATACTTGTAGTACGTGGGAGATACTGCTGTTGTATTACTTGTAGTACAGGGGGAGTAACGCTGTTTCCGTAGTACATGGTGCCTTGTATTTGGTAGTCAGGGGGGGGTACGCTGTCTGTTATAACTGTAGTACACGGGGGGTCGGCTGTGTATACCTTGTAAGTAAGGGGGGGTACGCTGTGTATACTTTAGTACGGTGGCAACCTTTGTATTTCGCGGGGAGCTCGCTGTGCTTATACTTGTAGTCGGCTATTTCTGCTGTGATTTTAAGCTTTGCGAGCGGGGGGAGTTCCGGCTGTGTATATTTGTAGTGTAACGGGGGGGGTAGCTGTTGTATATTGTAGTACGGGGGAGTACGCTGGTTGGTATACTTGTAATACGGGGGTGGTACGCTGTGCTTTATAACATTGTAGTACGGGGGAATCCGCTGTGCTTGTTTATAATACGGGGAGTGAGGTAGTGTGGATACGGTTAGGGGGGGAGTACGCTGTGTATACTTGTAGTACGGGGGGGGGTACGCTGTGTATACTTGTTACGGGGTGCGCTTTATCGTGGGGGGGTTACGCTGTTGATACTTGTTATACAGGGGGAGTACGCTGTGCTATACTTGATAGTACAGGGGTAGTGACGCTGTGATATTGTAGTACAGGGGGTGCGTGTTTCGGAGTGTGTCGGAGGTACTTGTGTATGTAGTACAGGGGGGGGGTACGCTCTGTGTATACGAGACAGGGTGTGGGGTGAACTTGTACGTGGGGGTACGCAGGTACGCTGTGTATACTTGAACAGGGGCGTACGTGTGTGTAACTGTTGCGGGGGGTACCTCTGTGTATACTTGTAGTTACCCGGGGGGGGTGACGCTGTGTATATTGTCGTTAACAGGGGGGTTGACGCGTGTATGTATCTTGTTAGTCGGGGGGGTACGCTGTGTATACTTGTAGTACGGGGGAGTCGTGGTCTGTAGGCGACTTGTGGTGATACTTGTAGTACGGGGGGGGTAACGGGCTGATGTATACTTGTAGGTACGGATGAGTGTACTTGTGGTCGGGGAGACGCTGTGTGGATACTTGAAGTGACGGGGCGGGAGTACGCTGTGTCATACTTGTAGTACGGGGGGGTTACGCTTTGACGCGTGTGTTATACTTGTAGTACGGGGGTGGTACGCTTGTAATGACTTGTAAGTACGGGGGGGGTAGAGTCCGCTGTGTATTACTTGTAGGTTACAGGGGGGTGCTCAGCTGGTAGTATACTTGTAGTACGGGGGGGGGTAGCTGGTAACTTTGTGTACGGGGAACGTTAGACTTGTAGTTACTGGGGGGTGCTGTAGTGTATACTTGTAGTACAGGGGGGTACGCTGTGTATACTTGTAGTACGGCTGTTGTGCTCGCTCGGGCTGGCCGTCCTTGTTTTTTCCTCTCGGGAAGCTTTCCCTGTTTCCTTTCTCAGGGCTCCCCCTCCGCTGTGTCCGGCCATTCCCAGGCAGTGCGCCAGGCTCGGGGGATGGGGGGGGGGAGCGGCCGCTCTCCTGACCCCGGGCCCCTGCGCCAGGTCTGCAGGTAGTATAACTGGTAGAGTGGCTTATCTCCAGGCCCTGCAGACATAACCAGGCTGTGGCCTCGCCCGTCCCATCCTCAGCCGCACATTCCCAGCAACTCCCAGGAGCTTGCACTCTACAGCTGCAGCGCTCGCCTTGGCTGGGGTCCTGCGCACGGGGCCCCCCCCTGGATCAGGATCAGGTTACGGGGTGAAAAGTGGAATTTCTAGTTTCAGAAATAAAGAGTAAAGTCTCCAAATGGCTCAGACCTGCCCCATACTGACCACAGGTACACGCGGGGGGCCGGAGGTGACCCCTGACCCCCAATACATCATGGAGCAGGGGACGGGCCACCAGCTGTGTCTGCAATAACCGATGGTGACCTTGCAGCCACGTGTGCCCGTTACGCGTGTGACTGGAGCGCCAGTGGCCCGTTTAGCGCGTGCCCGGGAGCAGCCAACTGTGCCCCGGTGCGCGGGTGACCTGGACGTGAAGTGGAGCGCGGGTTACCCCTGGGGGAGCGGCGTGCCGTAGCGGCGGTGGACCTGGGAGCACACCGTTGGGCCGTGTAGCGGCGGTGACCCTGGGAGCAGCCACGTTGGCCCGTTGCTGGGCGGTGAACCCATGGGACAGCCAGTGTGCCCGTTTTGAGCGAGCGGGTGACCCGAGGACAGCCACTTGGGCCCGTTAGCGGCGTGTGGAACCCTGGGAGCAGCCACGTGTGGCACCAGTTAGAGGGCGGTGGACCAAGACCCTGGGGCAGCCACACCGGTGTGCACCGGTATTATCGGGGGTGACCCTGGGGCAAGGGCCACGTGTCCCCGTTAGCGGCGGTGACCCCTGGAGACCGCCAGTGTGCCCGTTGCGGACGGTGGACCCTGGGAGCAGCCACGTGTGCCCGTTAGCGGCGGTGACCCTGGGAGCAGCCACGTGTGCCCGTACGGCGGTGACCCTGGGAGCAGCCACGTGTGCCCGTTAAATACCTTACCCTGACTGTTACCCTTGTTATCAGCCCCTTTTGCCCGGTACCGGCGGTGACCCTATGACATAAGTTGGTTGTGACTTGTTGTGTGCAGAACATTGTGAGTCCAGGGATAATAGGAGGCGGCTGCGGCTCTTCCCGTCACTTACACTTTTTAACGAGGCTTCATTAGGCCCCCTCCCCCCTCCGCAGACAATGCTCCGGCCTGTAAACAGGCCACAAAGCAAACACAGATCTGTGTCCCGGGAGCGCAGCCTAAAATCACACGTCCCGGCCGCTCCGCCCCGCTATCGGGGCCAGTAAATGATTAACAGGGAGTTACGTGCCGAGCACCCCGCGCCCCGTACAACCCCCCCGCCAGGGGGCACCGCGCCAACCCTGCAAACCAGAGAGCCACTCGCACTCCTCCACCTCCGCTACATCCTACCCGGCCGCCCATGTGGTCCTGACACCCCCAGCACCCGGCACCCACCTGGGAACAGCAGAGCCGTGTGTGTCACCTGACAGCCCCAGCACCCACCTGGGAACAGCAGAGCCGTGTGTGTCACCTGACAGCCCCAGCACCCACCTGGGAATAGCAGTGCCGTGTGTGTCACCTGACAGCCCCAGCACCCGGCACCCACCTGCGAATAGGAAGTATAGTAGTACAGGAAGCCCACCCGGCACCCACCTGGGAATAGCAGAGCCGTGTGTGTCGTCTGACAGCCCCTCCAATTAGGAGGAATTAGCATGAAGGCGCCGCGCTCCAGTGGTCGCATGAACGCTGTTGCCTTTCATTCCTGGTAATTACTGCAGTGAGGTGCAGGGGGCACCCAAACACGGAGGGGCTGGGGGGGGGGGGCAGGGTGTTCAGGCATTTAGGTCACTTACTAACTGGACAAAACACAAAGCAACATTCCTGTATGGCACAGATGGCCCTAAAGGACCTGGGACCTGCGGACTGGTGGGACCCCCGGGGGAGGAACAGAACCCAAGGATTTACATATACTAAGCCCTGTATTCTGTAAGACACCGCAGGACGGGGTGTTCCCCAGTGTTTGGCAGGAGGGGGTTGCTCCCCGGCGCGAGGCGCATATGTTGGGGCAGGGTAAACCTCCATGAGCCGGCGAGTCTCCTAGAAGTTATATGCCAAGTGTTTCCAATTTCATGGCTGGTTAATGAGGGGATTTACGTGTCCCATGTGACGGGATAATGACAGGCGCAGCCGGGTGCGGAGCCGGGGGTCTGCGGGAGGGGGGCCTGGGTGTAACGTGCACTGGACACACAGGGGTCGGGGTGTGGCCCTTGGTGTACGCAGCACATCTGCATAACAATGTCAATGATCTTCACTGTTTACACTGCGTTATCACACTGGCAGAGGAGCTGACAATCTATTAGCGCTGTAATGAGGACTAATATGCGCCCCTCCTCTGTGTACCCTCAGCACAGATGACTACACCATGTTTTCGGGAAAAAAGAGGTGGAGAACTTCACCCTTATCTTCCCCCGAGACGTATGAGTGTGAGATTGGCTCAGACATCCTGCGCACATTGTGTAAGACGCGAGTCTGTGCCAAGATATTCCCACCTGACACCCGCGCTCCTGATAAACACGCTTAACCCGTGCGTGTCCTCCTGTGTGCGGGGTGTAGACCCCCGGATGATGAGCCGTGTCCTCCTGTGTGTG
>WNYA01004062.1:0-20908 GCA_019512145.1 Engystomops pustulosus | reverse complement strand
GAGCGTGCACGTCTAGCGGTGTGACGAGGCGGCGGCTAGAGAGCGGAGCGTGCACGTCTAGTGGTGTGACGAGGCGGCTGCTAGAGAGCATTTGTAATAATTGGGGGCAACGGGTAGTGTCTGGGGTGACCTGTGACGTATGAGGGGTGATTTGGCTGCATTAACCCTTAGGCCGCGGTCATCATGCGACGCTAGCGCACAGGGGGAGGTCCTCGGCCCGTACGCACATGCGTTTCCAGAGAAATGCATACGATCAGCTTATCAATCGCATGCAGAGCACCGCCCCCTGTGCGCTAGCGTCACGTTATGAATGGACGCCTAGCGGTACGTGTGACCGCGGCCTTACAGTCACGTGATGAGCCTGTCCTCCCCGTGTTGCATCATGGGATTTGTATCAGAGGTTCTTATTCCTGGAACACCCCTTTAAGAAGAGCGGCTCCTGCCAGAGGGGGCGCCGGGGACCTCGGTCTGGTATCAGGTGATTTCCTGCAGCCTCGTCCTCAGAGACCCCATCACATTACATCACAGTCCTACACATCTGTGCCTTCCTATTGGTTTATCAACCTGCCACTCATTCCGCTTTGGCCCAATGAGACCTCTTTGGGAATCAGTAGCAATTCTATTGCATGCATCGCTTGTCAATCTCCCGCTCAGTCATGTGATTGGCCGGCGGTATAGGTCAGCCTTCTTTTATATCCACCGCCGCGATTGGCTGTTTTATCCCGCGACATCATGAGGTTAGTGCATCGTGATTGGGTAGATTTTGGCGGGAGGAGCAGATTTGAAGTCAGCGGGTTATTGGGATCTCACTGCTCCCGGGAGTTCGAGCACGGAGCCGGCACCGGAGACGCCTGAGGTAAGTGGAGGCGGGACTACAAACCGCATCGTCTAGAGGAGTGTTCACACTCTGCAGGGCGGGGATAGGCCGGCACCTTCATGTCACCCGCGGCCCGGGAATGTGTCTGTGCCCCACCTTCCGGCAGCTTCTTTCTCCATGGTTTCCCGTCTTGTTGCGCTCGGGAGATCCGTGCGTTCAGGGGTCACTAATAAGTGACCAGCACGTGACCCCGTGTGATGGAGGGCTGACCCATGACCTATGACCCCCCCATCTAAAGGTCGTGTGCAGGCTCCGGGCAGCCCCGCTGTGGGGTAAGAGGGAGAAAAGTGATTTTTCCCCAGGAATTGTCTTACAAGCCGCAGTAATGTCCTCCATGACTTGTACCCAGAGATCAGCGACTGCCGTCACATCCTGACCCGCAAAGCCCCAGATATTACCCCCTCCCCCGGGAGAAGTGCCCCCCCAGCAGTTATCACCCTTATCCCCAGCAGAAGATATCCCCCCCTCCCCTCCCCTCGCCCGATGCATCACCCCCCCCCCCCCCGGCACATATCACCCCCCCGGCTGGCCGATGCAACCGCGCCCCCCCCCCCCCCCCCCCCCCCCCGGCACATATCACCCCCTGCTGGCGATGCAACCCCACCCCCCCCCCCCCCCCCCCGGCACATATCACCCCGGCCGTGGCCGATGCAACCCCCCCCCCCCCCCCCCCCCCCGGCACATCACCCCCCACCCACCGCCCGCCTGGCCAATGCGGCCCCCCTTCCACACCCAGCTGCCCCCTCCCTCCCCAGCAGATGACGTCTTATACCTTGATGTCTTTCCTCTGCACAGGTCTCCGCTATGGCCGTCCAGTTCAGTGTCCCTTTGGCCTTTAAGGACTTGCTGAGGAGTGGAGGAGTGGGCCAGTATGTGGTGCAGGAGGTTCTGCCTGTGCGCCAGCTGGACGCCCAGCTCCTTGGTAAGAGATCCGGCAGGTGGGAGGTCTCCATCTGGTGATTATTGGGGTCTCTGTCCTGGGGGGCCTGTGCCAAAGCCCTAAAATGCATCTTATTCCTGGGCTCCAGAGAGACGTCTGTGGATAAGAGAAGCTGCCGGGACCTTGTTCTGAGTTTTGCCTCTTTAATGTTTTGTGACTTGTTTTTCCAGCGTATAAAGCTGCCCTCCGCTCCCAGGGCCCCAAGTGTGTCCTAGAGCACTTCGATTCCCTGTACAGCGTGATCTAGTAAGTAATGTGTACATAGAGTGTATATGTAATGTCTGTCTGTGGATTTCCTCTCCTCGGCCACATGATGAGTCCAAGGCGAATGTGACTCGTGCCTCCTGTGGACGGCTCTTTGCTCGCTGCCCTCGGTCTGTAATCTTGGTGGCTGCGCAGAAGTGTCTCGCTGCCGCTGTAAGGCCAGACCTACATTACACGGTGCTGGTCCTTCTCAGCTAATCTGCCCCCCAGAGTGTGTGGTCAGCGCATGAGAGGACCTACAGGACGGAGCGGGAGCTGCACAGGGCCGGGCGCAGAGCCCAGGCAGAGAGATGAGCACTGATCTTTGGTAATCTGATGGCTGAGGAAGACATAAAATCTGCCTCTTCCCTCCTGTGTTATGTGAACGATTATCTTCTACTTCCCAACAAGGAGATGATGGAAAACTGTAGACAACAAATCAAACAAGGTGACATAACTTGTATTAATATTCAGATTCTGCAGTACTAACCCGATTAACCCCTAACCAGACAGATGACTATTAATCCCTAAGTTTCCTAACCTCTGAGCCGCCCTAAATGGCTGGAACCTTTCCCTATAAACACTGGCCCTGTTAAAGACCTAAGAATCCCAGGGAAGGTTTATAAAACTGCTGTAAAGTAGTGATGTCAGGTAGAGCATGTCCCTACATGCCATGTTTCGCCCTGCTTAGACTCATCGGGACATTTCACAATTACCATAGTCACCTTTGTGGTTGGTGACAGAAGTGTTGGAATGGGTACAGGTTAACTTGTATCAGGCATGTAAGTGACCTGTGTCGGGAGCTTGTGATGGAGAGCTTCCGTCGGTTATGTGAACCAGTGGGTCCATGTGCACAATCTCAGCCCCTACAAAGTGTGAAGAGTCCTCACCATTAAATGCCGTCTTATACCTTTTATATGGTGTTTTTTCAGCCATTTTCGCTCGGTGGAGGCTGCTCTGAAAGAAGATCTGCTCGAGCTGCTTATTAAAGGTAAGGAAGGGGGGGGTCTGGCCTGAAAGGTGGTGATGCCGGAGTTTTTCTACTTATTTCATAGCCGCCGCTACGGATTTGATGTCATATTTCTATTATATACAAGGTATATTCTGGTCCCTGAGCTGGTGGGAAAAGGGGCCCTGTATCTGTCTGGAGACACTACAGAGGGCAGTGCTAAACCCGTATCTGTACATTTTGGCTGCCCAGTCCCCCAGGTGCGCTCCCTATGGTATCACTACTTGTAGAAATGAGGTGAAGGGCAAAACTGATATTTGGTTTGGAGGGTTGTACAAAATACAAACCTTTATGGAGAAACCTGAGACTTCCCGCAGTAGCTGAAGTGCCGGAGCGTGGACTATGGGAGGCCATGGGGATTCATGGGGTGCACCGATGGTGTCACATGACCTTGCCACAATGTTTTATCATCTCCAGCTGTAGACTCAGGATATCAAGCCGTAGGTGATGGTCTATGGACAATGGAGGGGGATGGTAGAGTGTTAGATCGCTGACTTATAAGTAATTACTGGGACAATATCCAAAAAATTCCATCTAACAGTTCACTGTCAATGATAAGCGGATCCAGAGCCCTGACGGATACAGTGGACGTCTGTACCAGCACCTGAACGGTCCCTAGTGAGAAGCGGAGGCTTTCCCCATTATATTTATGGCCCACAACTTACAGGACCCAGTGCGGCTGATCAGGGAGGGAGTGATGGTAGTGGGGGGCCGCGTCTGCTGCACTGATGTCCGGATGTTTTGGAGGAAGATGTTGGAACTTTAATTTGTATTTTGCCAGAATTGTAGTTCACATAGAACCTGCACTACAGTAATTTTACTTGTCTGCACTTTACTTGTAGCAAATTCCCAACATGCGAGTGAACTGCCCTCCCTGCTGGAAGACCTGTCACTGGCCTCAGCAGATCGCAACCTCCACCTGAACACCCTCAAGATGAACTGTTTTCTCCTTTTGCATCTGGTGGAGGCGTTTGAAGTGGAAACCTATAAAGCTGCATTGGGCAATGTGGAGCCCAGTGGGAAGGTGAAGGCTACTCTGCATTTATAACAAATGATGCATAAAGCAACAGGAACATTTAAGAAACTTGTGTTCTAATAAGATTCCATTCCTCTTATACTGTCCCTAATGTGACATCCATTCTGTAAGCTGCTGGACCAGGCTGACTCTGCTCTATATTGTCTTCCATGCTGCTCCTTGTGAGGCTGTACTATAGAGGAGGAGCTGGATCTCCTGTGTGCAGAGACATCTGTGCACATACAAGAGCTTATTCCTATGTCCATTCTATAAGGTGGTGGACCAGGCTGACTCTGCTCTATAATGTCTCCCATGCTGCTCCTTGTGAGGCTGCACACAGGAGATCCAGCTCCTCGTATGTGCACAGATGTCTCTGTACTATAGATAAGAACTTATTCCTATGTCCATTCTTTTGCTCTCAGGGCAGGAAGGCGAAGTCTAAAGCGGATGGTTTCTTGTGGGAGAACGAGAGGGAGAGCGTCCTGCAAACCGTTACTCACCTGCTTCAGCTGGATATACGACGGCTTTGGAACATGTCATTGATTGAAGAGGAGTTTATCAGGTTTGATCCTGTTTTACTTTTCTTCCATTTTGGGAGCTTTTGCATTAGAAAACTTGGTGTAAGAGTCTCTAATTCTTTGTCCTGCTGTGTGATGAGTCCAAGGCGAATGTGACTTCTCTGGGTTTGACCTTTTGCTCTTTGCCCTCGGTCTGTAATCTTGGTGGCTGTGCAGTAGTTTCTCGCTGCCGCTGTAAGGCCAGACCTACATTAAGCGTCATTGCTGGTTTCCTCAGTACTGATCTGCCCGCACAAGTGTCTGGCAGAGTATGAGTGGACCAACAGGTTCCTGATCTGCGGAGGGCTGAGTAGGGCCCATTACTCAGGGGGTGTGAGCACATATCTTTGGTAACCTGACAGCAGGTAAAGTGAGTTTGCTGTAACTTTTCATTATTCGTTGTGTAATTAATGTTTCCTTTCAGCATGGTCACCGGCTGCTGCTACAAAATGATGGAAAATCCAAGTATTGGAGCATTGAAAAACAAGTCCCTGTGGGAAGCCTTGTCACATCTGCTTGGTGTAGCTGTGAAGCGCTCGAATGACACCCTGAGTAAGTCTGAGCGAAGGACCTCACTGCGGGGCCAGAAGGACTTCTTAGCTGGCGTGTGACGGGCGCCGCGTGGTCAGGCTGGCGTGTGACCTCCTCCTCCACTGGGCATGTCCTCTGCTCCGGGCCCTCGGTCTGTAATCTTGGTGGTTGTGGATTAGGTTCTCGCTGCCGCTGTAAGGCCGGACCCACAGCAAGTTTTTTTCATGGTCTTTCTCAACTTGATTTATACTGCCCATCAAAGTGTGAGGTGCAGATACTGAGGAGACCTACAAGACTGGGAGCTACAGGGAGCAGAGCAGAGGCCGGCACTCATACACGGGGGACGGGGAGAACTGCTATGACAATGAGAGGCTCCCCTGTTGGAGTTTATCTTCGCTTTCATGGGTCTTGGTGCGAGTCTTTTGAATCCTTTAGATATTAAAGCGCTAATGATTTTTATGCGTCTGACATGTGCTGTGACTTTGTAGGTGTCAGTGTGAAGGTCATTCAGCTCCTGCAGCACTTTGAGCATCTGGCGCCGTTGCTGGTCCATGCACTGAGTCTTTGGGCCACTGAATACGGAATGAAGGCCCTGGTGGGGGAAATAATGAGGTGAGACGCTGCACACTGGTAATTATCTTTTCATCATTTTCCTTTATGATTTTGGGATTTAACCATTTTCATTGTTGCAGAAAAATTGGTCAGAAGTCGTGTCAGGACCTCTCCCGGGAAAGCTCGGCAGTGAAGACTCTGTGCAGCTTCATCACTCAGCTCTCTGAGAAGATCCCTGCCATCATGATGCCACATATCAGCGTTCTCTTAGATTACCTGGACAGCGAGGTAACATGTCTCCATTGTATGCGATGAATTATCTTCCCTCATATACAACGTAACTTGTTATTTTATCTTGCACATCCGTAGCCTTATATGATGAGAAACGCTGTGTTGACGGTAATGGGAGAGACGGTTATCCGTGTCCTTAGTGGAGACAACCTGGACGAGTCTGAGAAAAATACAAGGGACAGTTTCCTGGACACTATCCAGGAACATATCCACGATGTCAACACGTATGTGCGATCCTGCGTCCTGCAAATCTACAATCGTATTGTGCAAGAAAAGGTAAGTTTGTGGCTATATGAAACCTTAATTAACTTGTATCTTTTATATATTACATAAAGTTGTGTTTAAAGGGATATTTCCATGAAGACAAGATTTGTGAATATACTCGGGATAACAAAATAACTTTCTTTAATTCACAGTTGGTATAAAAAAAAAAAAACACAGCATTTCAGATATAATTCTACCCTGGCAGTGCCTGTCGGCACTGTTGTTGGGTGCCATAGAGTTCAACTATGGCACTTAACAGGTTAACTGCTGTGACTTGTGCCCACAACAGGGGGTGTCAGCTGTAATTCCCATGAGCACTCCCCACACAACCCCTGCAGCACCGGGACCTTATAATACATCCTGGTGCACAAGGGGTTAAAAATGGAAAACTTTCTTTCATGGACAGACCCCTAAGTGTATTCCATATACACAGAATGGATTGTAACCACCCCCCCAATCACTGAGAGCTTGGGGGCTCCTCCACCTTCTTCCCCTCCTGCTGGAGTCCTGCGCTTGAAGCGGCTTCAGCAATTCAGCTTAAAGGGGTTTTCCCATCTGGGCATTTACATTGAATTCATTTGCCTTATGTAAACATTTCTTCAATTGGATGTTATTAAATAAAATGTTCCTGTGTGGAGATAATTTCTCATATAGTCATATGGTCCCTCAGATACGACCACATGCCAGTGCCAGCCCCTGACTTTCTCCTGAAATACTTGATGTCTCGTGTCTCTGGTTCCAGGCTCTGCCTCTGTCTCGTTTCCAGTCGGTGGTCACGTTGGTGGTCGGCCGCCTCTATGACAAATCTGTCAAGGTCTGCAAAAACGCCATCCAGGTTCTTGCATCTTTTCTTGCCAACAATCCTTTCACTTGTAAGGTGAGTCTCTACCTGTAGGGTGTGTCGGGTATGAAGTTATTATTGCTCAGTGATTGTCTCCGTTCTGCAGCTGAGCAGCGCGGACCTAAAGGGGCCTCTGGAAAAAGAACGGAATAAAATGAAGGAGCTTCAAGCCAAATACAAGGGGAAGCCGCCAGGTCTGTTCTTGTGGCCCCGTGGGCTGTTCTGTTCCTCGTGATTGGTTTCTTACATCATGGCTGCTCTGACTGTTGTATCCTTGTGCTGTAATCCAGTTGTAGTGATCTCTGCAGAAGAGGAATGGGAGGCCATGCTTCCGGAATTGCTGGAGGCTCTGGATGCCCTGGAAGAGGAGGACAATGAGGAGGAGGAGGAGGAGGACGTGGCGTCTCCCCAGCAGCTCTGTGAGCTCGTCCTGGGGCTGCTGAAGAGCACCAGTTACAAGTCAGGATCAGCCGATCTTACACTTTTTTTTTTTTTTTCTTGAGAAAATGAATTTCTTTTGGTTAACTTTTTATTTATTTTTTTTCAGAAAGGCCATTTGTTTGGTAAAGAAGGGAATCTCTCTCTTCCCAGAAGACCCTCTGCTGTCATTAGAGGATGGGGATGGAGCCGTGACCAGAATTCTGGAGAGAATCTTCACAGGTAGAGGAAGGCCCGGCCCAAACTGAAGCTTCATGGTGGTTCATGTGTCGCTCTGGTTTGTTGCTGTTCCTTTTGATCACTTTGTTCTCATGTCACGTCTTTCACTTACGAATTAGTGGTGGACCCGATGGCTTTGCCTTGTGTACCTGATGTCTTATTCTAATCATCTCACTAATCTAACATTCTTCACAATATTCAGGAAAGGATAAAAGTTCAGAAACCACAAATGAGAAGCAAGAAGTTGGTGAAGAAGCCCCTGAGGCGTCAGAGGAGCAGAGGTCTGAGCTGAACAAGCAGGAGATGCTGGTGCAGTACCTGACTGACGCTCACCATTTCTCAGTGAAGATAGAAGAAGCCATTGATATAATAAGTAAGATGATGTACGAGGCGGCCTCATCTGGTGAGTTCAGTTACTTTCCTTTTGAGATGTATTGATCACTTTTAAGGAGAGTTGAACTAACCCAATAACTGCTGGTAATGTTTTCTAGTGGTACAAGAAGTCATAGAATTCTTTGTGACTGTGTCACAATTCGGGGTACCTCAGGCTGTAATTGGAGTGCGCCGAATGCTGCCGCTTGTGTGGTCCAAGGAGCCTGGTGTTCGTGACGCTGTAGTGGGTGCTTACCGCCAACTCTATATTGGAGCCACTTCAGAGTCTGAAAGGTGAGTGCTGTAGTAAGAGCTATATTATGGAGCCTGTTCTTTAGGGGTGCAGTCACACCAGGTTTTTTAGACATGCATTTAAAAACCTAATGAAACGGCTGAAGAGATTTGCCAAAGTTGATTACTGTCGCATTGCCAAAAACATAACTGTTAATGCAAGGTTTTATTAATACTGGCGTTTTGAAAATGCAAATGTTTACATCCATTTATTTGGTTTGGGAGCGCTGGTGACAGCGGGTGCAGGTCCTGAGTCTGCAGCAAAGTATTTAGACGTCTCGGCAGTTTTCTACTGCTCCGGGCTAGCTGCGGGAGCAGGACTGTCTCAGGGTGTCACAGAGACCCTGGGGAGATGTGGTTATGGTTTCTCCCTTCTCCACTCCTCACAGCATTGCACTGAATGAGCCGCCGGGGTCTTCAGGGGTTAAACAGAGCAGCTGGGACAAGACCAGTCCAGATCTGAGTTCCCAGTCACGGGTGGTCATTTCCCCTGTAACTGAGGCTCTTCGGGTTGTGGCACACGTGGCGTTTTGAACCCGTTTTTAAGCAGTCTGTTAAATGCATCTAAAGATGATTATGAAAAATGGTCAAACGCCTGCAGTTTACTTTTTCGTACTGCTTTAAACCCAGGTTCAAAACGCCACCTGTGCCACCGCCACCCTTACAGATGCCTCAGTTACAGGGGAAAACTTGTACAAGAAGAAAAATGAAAGTTGTTAATGTTCATCCGGGTCGTTTATGACCTCATGAGGGACATGTAAAGTAAGAACCCACACACAAATATTCATAAAATACAATGTCCTTTCCCAATGTAATAAAAATCCCCCGCTACACTACAAAACCATCGCTGTAGTCTCCCCGAGACTGAACATATTATATACCACAACACAATGGGGAGTTCATTAATGTTTTGAGTTATTTAGCA
Source organism: Engystomops pustulosus (assembly GCA_019512145.1). Taxonomy (NCBI): domain Eukaryota; kingdom Metazoa; phylum Chordata; class Amphibia; order Anura; family Leptodactylidae; genus Engystomops; species Engystomops pustulosus. The sequence continues at coordinate 11,543 of WNYA01004062.1, read as the reverse complement.
AATTAAGAAAACGCCATAAATTACATAAAAAAAAAAAACAGCCTTTAAACTTTGAACACTTTTTAAAAATTTTAGTTGGGTATAAAACTTTCGTTGCTTATACTAGCTGTGTCCCGAAAAAAAAACACAGCAAAAAATGACTCTTAAACCGCACGTACTAAATGCCCGGTCACTAAGGGGTTAAGCAAATCTCAGCTGTTTAATTGCGTTTTGAAATGCGTGTGTTCAGCAGCGCGGCCGCAGCCTCACGCGGTGTCTCATCTCTGCTGTCACCTCTGAGGTGGGAAGAACTGAACTACTGAATGCAGATTTTCTAGGCCTCTACAATGGAGGTGAATACAATTTGTGGAGATGGTAGAGCACCTGCACCCGCTTTATTTGGGGAGGCGCGCCCTAGGCTGCTGCTGGTCCCTGTGATCAGCGCTTGTGTCCTTGGTAATGACTCTGCATCTAGTGCTGTGACTTCTCATCACATGACTTCTTATTCCAGGGTGAAGGCTCAGAATTTGGTCCGGAATCTGTTATTGCTGATGCTGGACTCCTCTGCTGGCATCATCCAGTCCCTGGAGGAGATAGTAAGGGCTTTTATAGCATTCACGTTGTAAAGATTAGATTTTTTTACTAGAAATTTTAATCCTTTAAAAACAATCACTATCGTTTTAGGTTTTGGAGTTTGTACAAAAAGGGGAAATCCGTCCCTCTGTGATGCAGTTGCTGTGGGAGAAGTTTACCCTCAAGGTGTCTTGTTCTGACGTAGAACGTCGCGCTGCAGTTATGTTGCTGGGTATGATGGCTCGGTGAGTAATAGATTATTACCCTTCATAGGGGACATGTACAAAGGTCATATGATCAGTAAGAGGAGGGCTCTGCCTGCATGAGCTCAGACTGAGGGGTGACACGAGCTTATGAGGGGGGGACGTCATGACGGGAATCCCCAAACCGAAGAGCGTCCCTCCCTCTGCCCCAGAGACAACATCACAGGAATCCCCAAACCTAACAGCGTCCCTGGTGCCGGTGGTGGGGACTGGACAGGGGGTGGTCACTGGTGACCTGTTTAGCCGGGTGAAGGGCAGCGCTAGTACAGAACAGATGTAACAACCGAACGTCTATTAAAGGGGCCAACCAGAAATCGTTCTCAGTAACTTGGACACTCTGGTGACTGTGGGACTGGGACAAGACGTACACAAGGACTATCCGCTCGCTCGTGAAGTGTGTAACTGCATCCTGAAGATCACCCAAGGCCACAAGGTTGGTTTGTGTCCTGGCTGCAATATCTTCTCCGTGCCGTGCGGTTTAATAGTAGCGTGATGATTAGATGTTTTGTGTTATTGCTCCACAAACTTGTATCAATGTCTCCAGTCTGCCCCGGGGAAGACGTCTCCTCCGCTGCGTCTTCCAAGGAGCCACCGCCTTTTCCAGAGTGTTACGGACGCCGTGGTTGGAGGTGAAGTCTATAGAGACTTATGTTATTGTGTTATATGTTACTATTATTTATCCCCACATGTCTCTGTTTGGGCTTTTCCCCTATAAGGGATCACACAGCAGGACATGCACTGGTTAACCTTCAAGGAGGCGGTGATGAAACTGATGTATGAGATGGGGGAGGAGCCGGAGGAGATGAGCGCAGACGTCTTGTACAGATGCAGCCTGCAGGTGCAGCAGGTCCTGAACAGCCGAGGAGAAGGTGAGTTACAGGATCATTGGCTGCAGCACAATCCTGAGACCTCAGCAGTAACTGCACCCCTTCCCCTCCAGCATCCGAGCTGCCGGCCCATCTCCTCACCCACCTGCTGTCCCTGGCCGGAGACGTCGCTCTGCAGCTTGTGGTGCACCTGGAATGTACCGTCAGTGCAGAATTAAGGAGAAAAAGGGTTTTGAAAGAAGAGCAAGAAGCGGAGAAACTGGGGAAGAACAAAAAAGGGAAGTGTAAGGTGAGTGGGTTACAATGTGACTGTATACAGAGGCTTCAGCAGGGATGGATCCATAGCCTGGGATCTTGGGGTCCTCATGTTCATAACTTCCCCAGTGTCCTCCACCTGGACCAAAAATAGTGGGGGGGGGATGAATTTGGAAACTGTGTTTTTCTGGTCATATTTATTAATCCCAACATCATAGTTTTCATTTACAACACCAGGACCCCCCTTCCCCCGGTGCAATTCTTCAGGGCAGGGCTTTGAAGACATTAGATGGACACTCCAGTCATTGAACAATCTAGGGACCATCGGACCTCGCTGAGGCCACGCCTGCGCGCACGCCTGCCTCCTGGGCGGCCCTGTAGCTGAGGCCACGCCTGCGCGCAGACCTGCCTCCTGGGCGGCCCTGTAGCTGAGGCCACGCCTGCGCGCACGCCTGCCTCCGGGGAAGGGATGGTCGGCCTTAACCACCTGCATGTCCATCAAAGGACCTCAATGGCATCAAACTTTTTGCTTGCTTTTCTTTTTTGACACTCCTTTTTCCAATCTAGTTACATTATTCAGGGTGCGGTTACACGTTGCAGTTAAAGGGGTTTTCTCATCTCGGCAGTCACATTCAGTGTCATTAATCTGCCATTTTATAAACATTTCTTAAATTTTTGATGTTATTAAAAAAAAAAAAAAAAAAAATGACCTTGGTGAAGATAATTTCTCATAAATGTAGTGATATGGTCCCTTAGAAACAAGACTGTCCTTATATACGACCACCTCTGCTGGAGGGATTGCACAAAGACACAAGTTTTAGTATATAAAATGTCCTGGAGTTACTGCAGGTCCTGCAGCCGTCCTGTGGTAATGATCGCTGAAGCCAGGAGGTCCGGCGGAGCTCTATAGCGCATGTCTGGCCACCACTGCAACAATGTGAGGTGGTTGTATCCAAGGAAGCCATCTAGTTTCTAAGAGACTTGGAGACATGTATGAGAAATTATCTTCACACACGCGGAGCGTGTGGTACCTGGAGCCTAAATCTACACTACTGGTCTCTAGGAGCCTCAATGCTTTTTAGTTTCCCCTTCGGATTGTATCTCCTAGTCTCGTAATGCCCCGATTGGACTAGAACCGAGGCTCCTCCATTTGTAGGGACTCCCCAGATGGGGGTATAACGGCTCAGTCCCATCAATCTCCACCCGCTCTTCCCCCTATCCTATCCCTTAGATTGCTGTGCGGGGTATATTGGTCTCCCTACTTCCTGCCCCCAGCACATGAATGTCCTCCAATAGCCCCCGTCCCTCTTGGTGCCCCATCTCGGAGACAACCCCCCCCCCCCCCCAGCCTCTCTGAAGGGAATCCAGTTTTGCTTTGTTTGCATTTTGCCAAGTTAATCCCCTAAATCTAGAACCCATTGTATAGAAATATTCCTAGGACTCCCCAGGGGTGGCGTGGGTCTACACCTTACATCCGCGGAGGCGAGTCACTCTGTATAGTCGCGCTGGTTACTGCCTCCCCGGATGGTTCTGACTGCTCGGGGAGAAGGAGACTTTGTTATGTTAATGGCAGTTTTTCTCTGCAGGGCGATGAGAGTTTGCAGGAGGAGGACCTGGGGCTGGTCGGGGCGTCTGCCGATGATGCAGAAGCGGAGCTCATTCAGAGAGTTTGTGACAAGGAGCTTCTTCATGGTGGGTGTGAGAGCCGCCCGTGCTCCTCGGCCTCTAATAACGATGTAAAGGGTTAATCGTATGAACCGTTCCCTTGTCACAGGGCAGCAGTACCTCTCTGCATTTCTTCCTCTTGTTCTCCGGGTTTGTAAAAATTCAGTGAAGTGCAGCGACCCGGCCTTGTGCACGGCAGCCACGCTGGCACTTACAAAGTTCATGATGATCAGGTAACTAATCAGTCAGTTATAATAGTTTGTGGTTTTATGCCATTGCCTTAAATTTGACTTCTTCTCCTGTTTTGCTCCTCTTCCCAGCTCTGACTTCTGTGACTCTCACCTGCGTCTTGTCTTCACGCTTCTGGAGAAGTCTCCTTTGCCAGTGGTGCGGTCAAACATCATGATTGCCTTAGGAGACCTCAGCATCAGGTTCCCTAATCTCATAGAGCCCTGGACCCCCCATCTCTATGCCAGGTAAGAGGACAATCGCAGTAAGTGCGGTCATTGCTGCATTAGTTACATGCATGGGGCTAGCGCTCTGTCCATGCACTTGGGGTTTTATGACCTGCTCCCATGCAGTGGCAGCTGCAGAGCGGATCCTGACCGATTGCTCCCATCCTTACCAGAAGTGGGGTCTGATTGCCAGCAGCCCCCGTCATATACTGTATATTGTATATATGCTGAAGACTTTGGATATTTCCAATTGCTCTTTCCTTGTACCTTAGACTGCGGGACGAGTCTCGTGAAGTTCGCAGGACCTCGGCCATTGTAATGACACATCTGATCTTAAAGGACATGGTAAAGGTTAAAGGGCAGGTCAGTGAGATGGCCGTGCTCCTTATCGATTCCGACCCAGAAATCTCCTCTCTGGCCAAGAATTTCTTCACGGAGCTGTCTAACAAGGTGCGTGCGCAGGACTGATCAGCGCTGGCATATAATACTATAGATCCTTGATATCTTGTCCTGTCTTCCAGGGCAATGCGGTGTACAACCTTCTGCCGGATATAATCAGCCGCTTGTCAGACCCGGACTGTGGCGTGGAGGAGGAGCCTTTCCACACCATTATGAGGTGATCACATGGAAACATCTACTTTTATTACCATATTATATATTGTCCATAAAACTATGAGCGACAGTGTATCCTCAGTCTCTACTGGTTATGTAGCAGCGCTGAGTATTGACTATAGCAATAATGTGTAACGCACTTGTAGAATCCCACAGATGTATCTAATGGAACCCGCGTTGTATTGCAGCCTTGTAGGCCGATTGTGTGGACCAACTCTTACAGAACTTGCCTTAACCCCTTTCCGCACCTTGACTTAGAATCGTGTCATGGCGATTGCCCAGTCTCAGAAGCTGAGCCCGTGCCATCGCGATCCCGACTGTTTAACCCTATAGACGCCACGGTCATAGTGACCACGGGGTCTATGGTGGCAATCATGTGCGGCGACTGTCCCCCTCCCTGCCTGTCACCCTAACCCGGGCTGGGCCTAAGTAGCCTGCCTGCTAGCTGACCTGAATAATTACAACTGCATACATTAGTAGTGCAGTATATTACCGATGAACTATTGTCATGTCCCCTTCCACCTGGGCAAAATAAACTGTATAAAAAAAAAACAAAAAATTTTTTTAATTATTGAAAAAAGAATGAAAGGTCCCTGAATCCCGTCCCATGGCATCAATCGAAAACATAAGTGATAATCGCAAACAACATCATTGGAGTAACGGCAAAACGTTCCATAACAACCCTCCAATAAAATAAAATTGTCACTAAAACCCGTACACAATTGAACCGTAAAAAAAAAAGAAGAATTGATAAAACTCCGTCAAAAGAAAAAAACCCACAAAACTCACTTCACAAATTGGTAAAATGTGAACCGCATAAAAAGGATCAAACTTCGTAAAATTTACAACACCCAAAACATGATCACAAAAACAACAAAGAAAAAGTAACAAAAGCAAAAACAAAAGCGTGGATCCGCTCGGGGAAGAGGAGCAGAGAACACCACAAGACCAATAACAGTCCCACACAAAACACAACAAAACCAAACCACGCCCTGCGTAACCAAAAAATACTCGCAGTTTAATTACTACAAAAAACACAAAAGGTATAGATCGAAAAGGGGACAACCAGACAGCACCAACCTAATATTTACCAAAACAAAACCGGGAAAAACTCCTGACGAAAAATAACAGTAGAAAAACAAAAGGCGGGTGAGTGGGTGGGGGTGAGCCGGTCACAATGAATGTGGTCCCAAGTCCGAATAAAAAAGTCGGGGCCCAGGTTTAGTAGGGGCCCTTGCCGGGAGGCACGCTGCCGAAAAGCGGGGGAGAAACAGCCAGAAGGGAAAAGGACCGGCGCGAACGCATGAAAGATACAGAGTAAAGTTACCAAAAAATAAGAACACTGAGGAACGGCGAGGTCTACTCATGTGCGAGCGGGGGAAGAACAACCGACGGCAAACAAAACAAAAGGCTCCTAATTATACGCCTACTAGCACAGGAAAAGCCACGTATTAGTCGCCGGTGCGTACCCTACATACAGTCGACTGCAAGCTACTTCCCAGTATAAAAAGCCGTCCGTAACCCTGCTCAACAAAACTAACCCCCTCCTCCCCCCCCCCCTACCCCTCCAGTATATACGCCTGCCGAACCCCTGCCCCCCCCTCCCATACACCCAGTCTAATTATCCTTGCTGACCCCCCTGCCGCCCGTTTCCCCCCCTTCTTCTCCCCCCAGTAAATATAGCCTGCCGGACCCTGCCCCCCCCCCCCCATTATATAGCCTGCGACCCTAGCCTTCCCCGCCTCCCTCCCCCCAGTATATAGCCTTCCGGACCCCTGCCCCCCCTCTCTCCTCCCTGCCCCCCCCCTCCCCCCCCCCTCTAATAGCCTGCCGGACCTGCCCCCCCGCCTCCCCCCCCCCCCCCCAGTATCTATCACTGCCTGCCCCCTGCCCCCCCCCCCCCCCCCCTCTATCTCCTTCCTTACCTCTCTGGCCCCCCCCCCCCCTCCTCTCCTCGCACCACCCTCCTTGCCGCCCTCCTCCTCCCCGTCTGTGTATCCTTCCTTCCACCTTTCACCCCGCTCCCCCCCTTCCACCTCCCCATGCATAGAGCCTGCCGGACCCTCCCCCCCACCCCCATTATATCGCCTGCGACCCTGCCCCCCCTCCCCGTCCCCCCCAGTATATAATAGCCTTCCGGAACCCTGCCCCACCCCCGCCCTGCCCCCCCCCCCCCCCCCATATAATAGCCTTCCGGCCTGCCCCCCCCCTTCCCCCCCGCCCCCCCCGGACCAAAGCCCACAGTATATAGTCACTGAGAAGAACCTGACCACGAAATTGGGGGGGGAAAAGGAGGCTGCCCCCCCCCCCCCCCCCCCCCCCCTTATATACCTTCCGTACCCTTCCCCCCCCCCCCCCCCCCCCCCCCCATTAACATTCCCCTTCCTTCCCCTTCCCCCCCCCCCCAGTTAACTACTATCCTTCCTGCCTCCTGCTTCCCCCCCCCCCTCACCCGGACTCTCTGCCTTTCCGTCCCCCTCCCCCACCCCCCCCCCCCCGTATATCTCCTTCCTTCCCCTTCCCCCCCCCCCCCCCCCCCCCTTTACTATCTTCCTTCCTTTGCCCTGCCGCCACCCCCCACCTCCCCCGTATATCGCCAGCCTGATACGCCTGCGGACCCTGGCCCCACCCCCCCCCCCCCAGTAATATAGCCTTGCCGGGCCCTGCCCCCCCCCCCCCCCCCCAGTATATAGCCTGCCGGGCCCTGGCCCCCGCGCCCCCCCCCCCAGTATATAGCCTGCCGTTACCCTGCCCCCCCCACCCGCCCCCGCATTTAATAATCCTTCCTGTACCCCTTCCCCCCCGCCCCAACCCACTCCGCAAACCTCCGCCCCACCGGACTCTCACAAGGTCCTTCCCGCGCTTCGTCACCCGCGGCCAGCGTACCCTCCTCCAGTCTTCGCTCTTCCTGTCCTTCCCCTTTTCCCGGGCCAGCCCAGACCCCGCCGGAAGCTGTATGACAACGGCCGCACTTCTGCTCTCCTTTGGTCCTTCCCCGTATCCGGGCCGCCCGTCGCCCTCGGGGGGGCGTGCCCGCCCGTCAATCTGCTCCTTGGTCGTCGTCTCCTTGCCTGTCAGAGCCTGGCCCCTGCGTCTTTTCACAAGCTCGTGTAGAGAATGGGGAGGCACAACGTTGGATGGAAGACGCCCACCGACGGGCCCGCCCTTGCGTCATCTCCTTAGGAATCCGTCACAAGGGGACGAACCCTTCGCGGCAGCCGGGACTAGGGCCGCGGGGGGCGAAGGGGCCGGACTCACGAACCATATATATCCTGCCGGACCCTGCCCCCCATGCCACCCCCCCATTATATCATCCTTCTCCTTCCCGTACGCCTTGGGGCCCCATCCGTAGAGGTGAGATTTTTTTTTTTCCTCTGAGTAGAAGCGATTTTGGGTTTCAGCACTTAAATGGTTGATTGCATAATGTGATTAACCCAGAGATAAAGAGAACACGAACTATTTTTTATGTATCTCTGAACGTCCAGGAAAAACATGCTAAAACCTAAAGAGTTTCATGATTTTTTTTTTTTTTTTTTTTGTTTTTTTGTGACCACACTCAAACTTAAAAAGTTTAATAAAATCAGATTTTGGCTAAATTAAACCGCCTCCTCCCCCCCCATAAATGATCTGAAAGTGGATCTCACCGCAAAAAATAATCCATGATTCCATTACAAAATAAACCTAAACCCACCCTCCTTTTCCATTACCCCCCCTCCTGTCTAGTTAACTGTGACTGCTGCAGATCAGCTCTATGGCTCTCTCCCTCCTGGCCATTGCTCCTCCCCCCCTCGGTCTTTTTATCCGTCTACGCCCACCAACCGGGGGAGCTGAATGAAGCACCGTGGGGGGGCCTTAGGGGCCCTAAAGGACTGAAAGGCCCAGACACAAAGGGGTTAAGGTCCTGTGCCCATAACGCTGCTACGTGCGGCTCCATACAGCGGGCCCCTAGCACAATGGCCGTCACTGGGGCCACGGATTGGCTGCCACTTGTGCCATAGGCCTTGTCCTTTACCTGGCGCTGTATTAGTTACACAAAAACACACGTAGACATACGGCCACCCCCCACCTTTCCTTGTGGTTTCCTCCTGGCGACCGTTCCTTCTTACATCACCAAGGACAAGCAGAGCGAGAGCCTGGTAGAGAAGCTGTGCCATAGGTTCCGCACGGCCAGGTAAGTGTCTCCGGGTGCTGGTGCCGTGGTGCAGTCCTTATCGTCTCGTGCTTTGGTCAGCACGGGGTAGTTTTTCCTTCCTCCTAAGTGCGCTCGAGCCTTGGCCTAGTGAAGGTTCTATCATGCTCCCCCTGTTTCTCTTCGCTCCTCCCCTTCACGAGAACGCGCTGAATAGCAAAAAACTGACAAAGAGATTGCGTTCGACTGTTCGGAGACAACTGATCGATGACGCCAAGGTACAGCTCCTCTTCCTCCACCTGTGATAGGAAATGATGCTGCAGATGGATCGCCAACCGACTCAGTAGGTATTAACGAGCCGTGCACCTGTGTTGACATCAATGCTCATGTAGATAAACGAGCCGGTGCACCTGTGTTGAATCATCACAATGACCGGGATATAACGAGCCGTCACCTGTGTGACCATCACATGACCAGGGATATAACTGAGCCGTGCACCTGTGGACATCTCATTACCAAGGGTAAACAAGAGCCGTGCACCTGGTGTGACAAATCACATGACCAGGGTATAACTAGCGTGCACCTGTGTGACATGACCAGGCGGGTATAACGAGCCGCCCTGGTGCTTACCAGGTATACGCTTCACTGTGTACATGACCAGGGGATATAAGATGCCGTGCACCTGGTTGCGACATGCACGATGCAGGGATTCTATACGAGCCTTGCAACCTGTGATGACGATCAGTGACCAGTGATTATACGACCGTGCACCTTGTGACTGACCAGGGGTATAACGAGCCGTTCACCGTGTGGTGACAGGACCAGGATAGTAACTAGCCGTGCACCTTGTGACATAGACCAGGATATAACGAGCCGTGCACCTGTGTGACTCACAATGACCAGGGACGTAACGAGGCCGTGAACCGTGTGACTAAGACCAGGGAGATAACGAGTCCGTTTGCACCGTGTGTGACATGACCATGGTTATAACGACCTCACACTGTGTGACATGACCAGTGGATCTAACCGCCGTGCACCTTGATAGACCAGGATTAGACGTTCACTGTGGACTCACATAACCAGTAGGCCGTGCACCTGTGTAACATCACATTACCCAGGGATCTAACGAGCCTGCACCTGTGGTAAAGAATCACATGGACCAGGGATATACGTTGATGTACCGTGCACCTGTGTGACATCACATGACCAGGGATATAACGAACCGTCACCTGTGTGACAATCGGACCATACCAGGGAGATAACGCGCGTGGCACCCTGTGTTACATCACAATGACGCCAGGGGGATATACAACGAGCCTTGCCGCTGTTGACATTCACATGACCAGGGATATAACTTGCGTGCAACTGGGTGACATCACAGCCAGGGGACTATATAACTACCTTGCACCTGTGTGACATCACATGACCAGGATATAACGAGCCTTGCACCTGTGTGACAATCAACATGACAAGGGATAAACGAGCCGCGTGCACCTGTGTACCTCACATGACCAGTGATATAAACAGTCCGTTCACCTGTGTGACCTCACATACCGGGATATAACGAGCTGTGCGAACCTGTGTGACATCACATGAAAAGGGATATTAACTAAGCCGTGCACCCTGTGTTACATCACATGACCAGGGATAAAAAAATAACAGCTGTGCACTGTGTGCATCACTGACCAGGATATACGAGCTGTTGCACCTGTGTGACATTACCAGGGATTCCTACAAGTGGGGAAATTATTGAAGTTTTCCTTACACAAAGCTTATCAATTATTTGCCCTTTAATGGGTCTCTATTGGAACCTATCGGCTATTTGTGAAAATGTGGTGACGGCTTCTCTGCAGGAGGTGGTAACTTCTCTTCAGCCAATAGTGGGGGGGGGGGGCAGCTTCCCCTGCAGAATGTGTGTCATCTCCATGGTGACGCTGAGCCGTGCGCAGGACGCTGGGTGCTGCTAGAAATCCGGGGGCCATTTATCTTGGGATACAAAGGCTTCTGGTTTATAGGTCAAAAAGAGTTGGGAAAAATAAAGGGATCAATGTCCTGTAAGTGCAGTAAAGGCTTCTAACACAAGGGGGTGAGAGCCTGAGGCGGCCGGGGATCCTGGAGACCCCTTCTCATCGCTAGCAGTCTGTATACACATTGTAATCTCGGGGTCCCTGCTCCCCACGGCCTGAAGGTCTCTGTAGATCGTGTTCCTCTCCCTGACAATAGGCTGAAAACAATGCAAATCAATGTGTTATAGGAGATCTACCACCAGGATGAAGGATTGTAAACCAAGCACTGACACCGGTGTGCGCCCCTCTGCAGGACCTCCTCTTCTTTAGGCTTCTTGTGCCCTTATTATTATTTATAGCAAAATGGCTTTAACCCCTTACTGACCTCACACTTTGTCCCTTCAAGGTTTGGAGAGGGGATCGCAGGCTGAGAGAGGGGGGGAGGCTGAAAAAATACCCTAAAAATTTGAATCCTTCCCTTTACAGTAAAATTCACAAATATTTTGGGCATCGCCAAGACACTAATGTCCGATATATCAAAGTATAAAAGCTATTGTTCCCAGCGAGTAACTCCGTAACGGAAAATGGCGCCCAAAGTCGAAAATGCTGTATGTCCTCATAATGGTGGCAATGACGCCGCCCGCCGCTCCGTGCACTCAACTATGAAAAGCGCCAGGAAATTTTTTTTTTTCCTGCTTTCCAGTACATGGTCTGGATTTTTGAAGGTAGGAAGTGAAAAATGAAAATACAAAAATGAAAGTTGTTAGGGGATAAATTGT